>ML784813.1:532519-589733 GCA_009831015.1 Picea engelmannii
GAAAATTAATAAACCTAGAAAAGAGGAATACTTCTAGTAATTATCTCACTGTAGTAAATGTGAGATAATTCATAACTAGCATAGTCTGAAGGAAAACACCAAATTAGTGTGCTTACTTTGTTTTCACTATAATAAATGTTAGAGAATTCATAATTAGCATACCATGAAGAAAGAGAAAAGAAGGTTACTTTATTTACAAACAACATACCTTGAACCAAGATAAAGGAAACACCAAATTAGTGTGGTTACTTTGTTTATAAACACTGAGATTTTATAGGTTTCTCTCCTTGTATTATAATGAAGGTTGCCTATGAAAATGCCCATTAAGTCCTCTTTATCAAACGCCTTACACACTTCTCATTTATAAAAGTATATGGCATTGGTTGGATTCCAACAAAGTTTGACCACTAAAATGAAATTTTCCTCAACTTTATATGGCGTTCGAACTTTCACAGATTCCTTACACAAAGACAGGGCAAGTCTTATGCAACCTGAAGGTTTTTTAACATACAAAGACACAAAGCAAATCCAAGCCTGAGTGATGCACATTGTGATATATGTGTTAGTATGTATGTTAACCGTAATTAGTTCTTAATTGGTTCATGTTCGTCATTGTTTAGAGAATCGTGTAAACTGGCGTTATTGTTCCTTGTTGTTTAAGAGTTGTTACCATTAAGTAAGGTTGTGATGAGTTTCTGGAGAAAATAATTGTTGGTGTAATTGAGAATGATGAAAGATGAGAAGCATTCACTCACGGTTATGGCATCACAGCTAAACCTGTAAGTAATTTTCGAGATTGTAGATACCCTTCTCTCTTTCGGTGCCACTCATTTTATAGCCACCAAAAGGTATACCACCATCAAAAATGTCAAAGAAATTAACCCAAACTGTTCCGACACGTAATGCACGGGTAAGAGTGTTTGTAAACATCTTTGTACTTTGAAATTAGAGCTTGGGGCTTGGCCATGGAGGCTGGCGATGCCCGGCATCGCCCCAGCCCCCCCGCGGCTAAGGCACTGTCCCATGGGACCGTGCCTTAGCCGCGGGGGGGCTAGGATGATGTCGGGCATTGCCAGCCTCCATGGCCAAGCCCCAAGCTCTAATTTCAAAGTACAAATACTTAATTGTTAATCATTAATCGTTAATCGTTAAGGCTTACACGGACGACAACAGCTGAGCAACTCGAGCCATTTGTGAAAGTTGATGAGTGAAGAAAGAACATTATGAAAATTCTCGCTCCTTTGCATTCAGTATACAAGGTGCAAATGCATTTCAAACAAATCTATTGAAACAGTTAAAAATAAAAAGTTAGTTTACTTTCTCTATGCATAGGGTTTGAACTGAAATCAGAACGTGTGATGGATGAAATTACCTTCCCAGCTGGCACATCATAAACGCTCATCACTCATCGCGAGTTGTATGCTACTGATCCGGAGCTTCTGCTAAAACAGATCTATTGAAAATAGTAAATAAAAATGAAAAAAGTTATTTTAATTTCTCTAAGTCTAGGGTTTGAACTGAAATCAGAATGTGTTCTTACCGGAAACAATTTGAACATTTATGTGTAGCTTAATTCTTTTGATATTGCGTTAAAGCTCTCGACCTCATGATTAACATGAGTGAAATCAACGTTCTTGTCCTCTGAAAGTCAGATCAATCCAAACATTTTTTTGCATCTTTTATCCGTGACAGATCTTGCATGTATTACTATTGCATTTTATGACCATTATGTTTGCTCCATAGGCTTTATGAACAAATTCATTGAATCAGTCAGTCAAGGTCGATCTGGTTAGACCGCTTATAACCAAATTATCCTTATGACCAGACATAGGGGTAGATGTGGATCGGGTTTGGAATGGAGGGGACGGGGAGATGTGGATCATAGATTTGTTTCCATTGGTGGTGATCAATCTTTAGCTAGCTTTTGCTAAGAGTGTTTGTAAACAGACATGTACTTTGAAATTAGAGCCCGAGGCTTGGCCATGGAGGTTGGCGATGCCCGACATCGCCCCAGCCCCCCCGCGTCTAAGGCATGGTCCTGTGGGACCGTGCCTTAGCCGCAGGGGGGCTGGGGCGATGTCGGGCATCACCAACCTCCATGGCCAAGCCCCGGGCTCTAATTTCAAAGTAAAAATACTTAATCGTTAATCGTTAAGGCTTAGGCGGACGACAACAACTGAGCAAATCGAGCCATTTGTGAAAGTTGATGAGTGAAGAAAGAAAATTATGCAAATTCTCACTTCTTTGCAGTCAGTATACAACATGCCTTACCTTCTTGTCCTCTTTGATATCCTCATAATCGAAGTAGGTGTCGAGTGCTTGGATCCAATCCAACAACTCCTCAGCATTTAGACTTCCCTCATAGATGGAAATGTCCATCTTTGTCTTCGAGCTCATTCTGGAGATGGCTCTGATCAACCTCTCTGTTGATGCGTCTTCTGCTGAGACCTATTTAGCTTCATGTCCAGCTTCCTCTTCCACTTCGGAATCACTGAACTCTCCAGCGCCAGCTCCGCGTCTCTGCGCAGTCTCCATCTCCTCCATCCTCGCTCGGAGATCTCGCATCTGGCGTTCCATCTCTGGATTACCTGCTGGTATACCCCTTCTGCGGGCGTCCCTGTCTTCATGATCAGGTGACTGCCTCTCTCTTCTGGGTGGCATGGTGTATCTGCTTCTCTCTGCTACCTGAACAAGAGAACCCAATCCCCACTCTGATACCACTTGGTTGCTACCATTCCTTGACGAACAACCGCTCCCACCAGGATCTTCTCTTTATACGGGCCCGAAGAACTCAACGGTTCTTCTCTCTTCCTATCGGATTCTCTGCACCCACAATTCACTCCTCTCGAGTCTCTATCCTCTTTTTTCTGCTCGGGGAAATCGAGACTTCGCCTATCGCACTACCAACCACTCGGAGTTCCAACTCCCGATACCCGATGCGCCGAGATGCCGAGACTCGCGACCTCGCGGTCTCACAGCTTCGCTTCTCGTGAGTCCAGATTAACTTCACCTCGACTTCCGAGGCCCGAGTCGTCGATACCCGAGTATCGCTACCTCGTCTCCTCGCGAATTCGTGACTTATGGGACCAGCCGCTTGGCTTGTCAACTCCCGAGACCCGATGTCTCGAGATCATGTGCCACCTGTCCCTCCGAAAAATCGACGGCTCTCGTGGAATCTAGGAATCACTACTCGCGACATCGACGTGCGTGCAACTCTCACATTCGCCAACCTCGATATGCCGATATTTGATGGAAAATGGATTCTACTTGCGCTTGGAGGTTGACTCTCTCCCAGAAGTTCAAGTCGTCGATTCTCTTCCTCCTGAAGAGTCCTCCTGCTCTGAAGCTTCTCCCGCTCGGGGGTTCTACTGGGTCTATTCCACAATACTTGTAAGGAACTCTCCCTCCTGAGCTTTCACCAACTTTCCACTCAGAATCACTCTGATTTCAATTCTTCCATAAAATCACATACGCAACATATGAAAGAAATACGTAACAAGAAGCAAATATGCAAAGGCATAATGCCAAGAACACACCGAGAATGAACACATCCATGGAATTGAACCACGGCTTTCCTGTTCCCTTCCTTCCAGGCTTGCCTCTAAGACTTCGGTTCAGCCTGCACCTCACCTGCACGGTTCGAATAACTCAACACAACTTCTGGGTAAATGAGAATGAGAGTTTAACTGTCCAGCCTTCTCAACGCACTCTATGCGGAGGAATTCCATTGCACTCTATGCAGGAATCTCCTGGCTTAGACAGAGAAACAATTAAAACTCATTCTCTTCTCTCTCCCAGGTTTCTAATCTACCATGAAATTACATATGCAGCATATACAATGAAAGCATAAACAGACGCAAGTAAGCAACAACATAATATCAACAACACACAGAGAATAATCACAGCCATGGAATTGAATCAAAGCTTTCCTATTAATTCAATGTCTGTACATGGGGATTCTTCACAGTTCTCTGCTTTGCTCTCTTTGCTCCTGAATGCTTGATAATTCTCAATCCCTGAATAATAATCAATAATACAAAGGAGGGTGCCTATATTCCGTTTTCCCTCTCGAAAGCAAAACTGTCTAATCTACAGTTAATTCCTATCTAACAGCATTAAAACTAATAAATTCCTTCTTATCTATAATACAATACAAGTGCGCTCAGATTAGAATGCCTTCCTTTTAAATGGTGGCACAACAATCCCAAGGTAACTCAAAATGCATGTGCTGGCGCTGCGCAGCTGTATTTCTTTATCCACGCGCTGGCTCGCTTGATGAGGTGTGGATGCTCCTGCATCATACTCCTCGGCTCAAAAAAAAATTCATGGGATCCTGTCCATGAGCTCCTGTACAGTGTGACCATGTTTCTGTAAGACTGCCTCTGTCTCCCAGCTGGCATCCTCCACTGGGTGGTTCTTCCATTTCACCAGGTATTCAAAATACTGCTTCCTCCTGGTCTTCCTGCCTGCTCTTTTATCCAGTATGCACTCCATCTGCGGTTTCGGTGCAACTGGTAATTGCTTCTGCCACTCGACCACGAGTTCCTCAGTTACAGCTCCTGCTCCTGCAGCCCTATATGGGTATTAATCCGAAATATTGAAAATCGGAGATATCCCGATGCCCTCCGGCAACTCAAGCTCGTATGCATTCTCTCCGAACTTTCTCAGGACTTTGCATGGCCCTATTTTCTTCATTTTGAGCTTGTTGTATGTTCCCCTTGGGAACCTTTCTTTTCTCAGGTGCGCCAGAACCATGTCTCCAACTCCAAACTGAAGTTGTCTCTTCCTCTGGTCGGCTCTGCGCTTATATTCTTGGTTCGATTTCTGCAGTCGCTGCTTCACCTGCGTGTGAAGTTCCTGCATCGCCTCAGCGAATCTTTCAGCACTCACGCTGCTAGTTTCAGCCTGTTCTGACTCCCTGAGCTTAGAAAATCCTCTCGGCTGTGTTCCATACAAAATTTGAAATGGACTCTTACCTGTACTCCGATTCACCGAATCGTTGTACGCAAATTCTGCCTGTGGTAAGATTTGATCCCAACTTCTATGATGCTCCGCCACCAGGCTTCTCAACAGATCTCCCAGACTTCTATTGACCACCTCTGTCTGTCCATCCGTCTACGGATGGTATGCAGAACTGAATGCTAAGTCAGTCCCAAACTTCCTCCATAGCGTCCTCCAAAAATGACATATGAACTTTGTGTCCCGATCCGAGACTATGCTTCTCGGCAGTCCATGCAATCGGACAATCTCTTTAAAAAACAAATTTGCGATGTGGGTCGCATCGCTGGTCTTATGACACGAAATAAAATGTGCCATCTTCGAAAACCTATCCACCACCACAAAGATGGAATCAACTCCTCGCTGCGTTCTCGGCAAACCCAACACAAAATCCATATTGATGGCTTCCCATGGCCTCTCAGGTATGGGAAACGGCTGATATAATCCAGCATTCTGCTTTCGGCCCTTCGCATGTTGACATATCCTGCATCTGTCAACAAACCGTTTGACATCGGTGTGCATTCCCGGCCAAAAATACGATTCGCTCAGCTTGGCGAACGTTTTGTCATGTCCGAAGTGACCTGCTAATCCACCGCTGTGTTTTTCTTTCACCAAATTCTCCCTCATGGAGCAATTTGGTATGCACAGTTGCTTGCCCCGAAATAGGAATCCTTCCTGGATCAAGTAGTCGATCCACGGGCTCCGATCTCTGAGAACCGGATTCTCAGCTGCTTCGTATGCTTTTGCGAAATCTGCATCACCTGCATACATATCTTTTAAATTTTCAAAACCCAAGGTTTTGACATTGAACTCCTGCAGCAACAAGCATTTTCTTCTCAAGGCGTCAGCCACCTTGTTCGCAGTTCCTGAAATATGCTTTATCACAAACGTAAAATTTTGCATATACTCTACCCATTTCGCATGCTTCTGGTTCAACTTATCCTGTTGACTCACGAACTGCAATGCGTGATTATTGTTGTACAAAACGAAGGTATCAAGTAATGCCTCCATTTTTTCAATGCCTGTATGATGGAATAGAACTCTTTGTCGTGCGTGGAGTACTTCATCTTTGCATCATCCAGCTTCTCGATGTAATATGCAATAGATCTGTCATCCTGACTCAGAACCCCTCCAACAACATATCCACTGGCGTCACACTTCACTTGGAAGGTTTTCTGAAAATCTGGCAGCACCAGAATTGGCTATTCTGTTATCTTCCACTTCAACAGATTGAAGCTCCTCTCAGCCTCCGCTGTCCAATGAAAAAATTTATGCCGCTTTTTCACGGTATCCATCATCGCTGCGCTAATTCCACTGAAATTCCGAATGAATTTTCGGTAGAAGCTAGCCAAACCATGGAAACTCCTTACCTCAAAAACATTTCTCGGCGATGGCCAATTCCTAATTACTTCTACCTTCTCAGGATCCATCTTCAATTCATTTGTCGAAATCACAAAACCCAAATAAATGAATTATGTCTGCATGAACGAGCATTTCTTCAAATTGATCAGCAGTTTCTCCTGCTGTAGCCTCCTCGTCACAATGGCCAAATGTCTCAAGTGTTCAACCTTAGTCTTGCTGAAAATTAATATGTCGTCCAAATACACGACCACAAATTTACCAATGAATTCCCGCAGGACTTCATTCATCAGCCTCATAAAAGTGCTTGGCGCGTTTGTCAAACCAAACGGCATGACCAACCATTCATACAAACCCTCGTTTGTCTTGAATGCTGTCTTCCATTCATCACCTTCTCTCATCCAGATTTGATGATATCCACTCTTGAGATCAATTTTCGAAAAATAATTTGCCCCAGTTAGGCAATCCATCAAGTCATCCATTCTCGGCAATGGAAATCTGTACCTTATGGTGATTTTATTTATCGCTCTGGAGTCTGTACACATCCTCCAGCCTCCATCCTTTTTTGGACTCAGTACTGTCGGAACAGCACACGGACTCAGACTCTCTCTAACCAGTCCCTTGTCCTACAGATCATGTACCTGCCTTTTGACCTCCTCATTCTCCTGAGGTGTCAGTCTGTACGCTTCCTTATTCGACAAACTTTCTCCGAGTATGAGGTCAATGTAGTGACTCACACTCTGCATCGGTGGCAACGAACGAGGTAGTTCGTCCACGATGATATCAGCGAACTCTCCCAACAGTTCCTGAATCTCGTCCGGCAAGTCATCCACTCTCGTGCTTGTCAGGACAATTCTCGGTTTCCTGACAACAAAGAATTGTGGATCTTCATCCTTCTCCAACTCTGTGAGAAGTTCTTTTATGCTCATGAGAAGAATTGTGCTGCTCACTTCTGGCTTAACCACCTTATCTTTTAATGGGAGCAATGTATGTGACCTCCCATCCTTCTCCAAGGTATATGTGTTCATCCTCCCATCATGAACAACATTCCTATCAAACTGCCATGGCCTTCCCAGTAATACATGACAGACATCCATGGGTATAACGTCACATAGAATTTTATCCCTATATTCACCCATTTTAAATTCAACCAAGCATTGTTTTGTGACACCTACCCGGTGTCCTTTCTGTAGCCACGAGACCTTATATGGACTCGGGTGCTTCGTTGTTGTTAGCTCCATCTTTTCCACCATCTCGGATGAAACGAGATTGTCGGTGCTTCCACTGTCCACTATGACCTTGCATTTCTAGCCCTTGGTCTTGCAAGTCGTCCGAAACAGTCTGCATCTTTGCACTGTGTCCTCCACCTCTTTCTCAGGTTTCAAGAGAACTTTGTGCACTGTCAGCGACTTTCCACTTCCAATGTCTTCACTCTCAGCATCACGCCTTTGCGCCTCTGTGATGTGAGCTTCACTTCTGTCTGGCTTCCTGTCTGGACAGTCAACGGCTTTGTGTCCATCTTTTCCACATGTAAAACATGTGACAATTCCTCCACGGCCTCTTCCTCTACCTCGGGTACGAGGAATTATGTTCACGTTAGCATATCCGCCACCCTGATCTGTATGCTACCTCCTCGGCTCAGCATATTGCTGCCTTTGTTCAGCTTGTGGCTGCCTCTGTTGTGAGGTACCACCTCTCTCAACTCTACCCTGAGGCTTCTGAGTTCTCTCTTGGGCAACCGTCTTGCCTCTGGGCTGACTCCTGCCTCGCCCTCGCTATCCCTGCTTGCGGCTCAGCTTCTCTTCGGCTTTAAGAGCCATCTGGTACGCATCCTCAACTGTTCGGATGGTAACCATGCTCAGCTCATCCTGAATTTCATACCTGAGACCATTCAGGTATCTCGCCACCTTTTCGTCATCACTCTCCCGATGACCAGCCTTGATATTGAGCCTGTAAAATTCCTCGGTGTACTCCTTCACCGTCATCAGCTTTTGCCTCAGGTTTTGCATGCGCCTGAACAGTGTGATCTGGTAATCTCTCGAAATGAACTTCGCCTTCATCTTGGCGATCATCCGATCCCAGCTCTTTATCTTTTGTTTGCCCTTGGAACATCTATCTGCCTACAGCTCGTCCCACCATAAGGCTGCATGTCCCTTCAGCTTGGTTACAACATGCCTTACCTTCTTGTCCTCTTCGATAGCCTCATAATCGAAGTAGGTGTCGAGTGCTAGGATCCAATCCAACAACTCCTCAGCATTTAGACTTCCCTCATAGACGGGAATGTCCATCTTTGTCTTCGAGCTCATTCTGGAGATGGCTCTGACCAACCTCTCTGTTGATGTGTCTTCTGCTGAGACCTCTTCAGCTTCATGTCCAGCTTCCTCTTCCACTTTGGAATCACTGAACTCTCCAGCGCCAGCTCCGCGTCTCTGTGCAGTCTCCATCTCCTCCATCCTCGCTCGGAGATCTCGCATCTAGCGTTCCATCTCTGGATTACCTGCTGGTCTACCCCTTCTGCGGGCGTCCCTGTCTTCACGATCAGGTGACTGCCTCTCTCTTCTGGGTGGCATGGTGTATCTTCTTCTCTCTGCTACCTGAACAAGAGAACTCAATCCCCGCTCTGATACCACTTGGTTGCTACTGTTCCTCGGAGAACAACCGCTCTCACCAGGATCTTCTCTTTCTACGGGTCCGAAGAACTCAACGGTTCTTCTCTCTTCCTATCGGATTCTCTGCACCCACAGTTCACTCCTCTCTATCCTCTTTTTCTCTGCTCGGGGAAATCGGGACTTCTCCTATCGCACTACCAACCGCTCAGAGTTCCAACTCCCGATACCCGATGCGCCGAGATGCCGAGACTCGCGACCTCGCGGTCTCGTGGCTTCGCTTCTTGCGAGTCCAAATTAACTTCACCTCGACTTCCGAGGCCCGAGTCGCCGATACCCGAGTATCGCTACCTCGTCTCCTCGCGAATCCGCGACTTATGGGACCAGCCGCTTGGCTTGTCAACTCCCGAGACCCGATGTCTCGAGATCATGTGCCACCTGTCCCTCCGAAAAATCGACGGCTCCCGCGGAATCTGGGAATCGCTACTCACGACATCGACGTGCATGCAACTCTCGCACTCGCCAACCCCGATATGCCGATATGCGATGGCAAATGGATTCTACTTACGCTTGGAGGTTGACTCTCTCCCAGAAGTTCAAGTCGTCGATTCTCTTCCCCCTGAAGAGTCCTCCTGCTCCGAAGCTTCTCCCGCTCGGGGGTTCTACTGGGTCTGTTCCACAATACTTGTAAGGAACTCTCCCTCCTGAGCTTTCACCAACTTTCCACTCAGAATCACTCTGATTTCAATTCTTCCATAAAAGCACATATGTAGCATATGAAAGAAATATGTAACAAGAAGCAAATATGCAAAGGCATAATGCCAACAGCACACCGAGAATGAACACATCCATGGAATTGAACCACGGCTTTCCTGTTCCCTTCCTTCGAGGCTTGCCTCTGAGACTTCGATTCAACCTGCACCTCACCTGCACTGTTCGAATAACTCAACACAACTTCTGGGCAAATGAGAATGAGAGTTTAACTGTCCAGCCTTCTCAACGCACTCTATGCGGAGGAATTCCACTGCACTCTATGCAGGAATCTCCTGGCTTAGACAGAGAAACAATTAAAACTCATTCTCTTCTCTCTCCCAGGTTTCTAATCTGCCATGAAATTACATATGCAGCATATACAATGAAATCATAAACAGACGCAAGTAAGCAACAACATAATATCAACAACACACAGAGAATAATCACAGCCATGGAATTGAATCAAAGCTTTTCTATTAATTCAATGTCTGTACATGTGGATTCTTCACAGTTCTCTGCTTTGCTCTCCTTGCTCCTGAATGCTTGATAATTCTCAATCCCTGAATAATAATCAATAATACAAAGGAGGGTGCCTATATTCCATTTTCCCTCTCGAAAGAAAAACTGTCTAATCTACAGTTAATTCCTATCTAACAGCATTAAAACTAATAAATTCCTTCTTATCTATAATACAATACAAGTGCGCTCAGCTTTGAATGCCTTCCTTTTAAATGGTGGCGCAACAATTCCAAGGTAACTCAAAATGCATGTGCTGGCGCTGCCCAGCTGTATTTCTTTATCCACGCGCTGGCTCGCTTGATGAGGTGTGGATGCTCCTGCATCACTTTCTCTATGCCTAGGGTCTGAACTGAAATCAGAACATGTGATGGCTGAAATTACCTTCCCAGCCGACACATCGTAAATGCTCATCACTCATCGTGAGTTGTGTGCTACTGATCCGGAGCTTCTGCTGAAACAGATCTATTAAAAACTGTAAATAGAAATGAAAAATGTTATTTTAATTTCTCTACGTCTAGGGTTTGAACTGAAATCAGAACGTGTTCTTACCGGAAACAATTTGAACATTTATGTGTAGCTTAATTCTTTTGATATTGCATTAAAGATCTCGGCCTCACGATTGACATGAGTGAAATCGGCTTTCTTGTCCTCTGAAAGCCAGATCAATCCAAACATTTATTTGCATCTTTTATCCGTCAGAGATCTTGCATGTATTACTATTGGATTTTACGACCATTATGTTTGCTCCATAGGCTTTATGAACAAATTCATTGAATCAGTCAGTCAAGGTCGATCCGGTTAGACCGCTTATAACCAAATTATCCTTATGACCAGACATAGGGGTAGATGTGGATCAGGTTTGGAATGGAGGGGACGGGGAGATGTAGATCATAGATTTGTTTCCATCGGTGGTGATCAATCTTTAGCTAGCTTTTGCTGCTAGGGCCTTTGAGAATAAGAAAATGTTTTTTAATCTCCAACCTCCCAACATTTGGGTACGACCAAAGTTGTTTTCCACTTTACCCATGGCATGAGAAAATGATTATTTATGACAAAATCATCATTTGTGTCAGCCCATAAAAATCCGCCATCAAAAATGTCAGAAATTAACCCAAACTATTCCAACACATAATGCACGGGTAAGAGTGTTTGTAAACATCTTTGTACTTTGAAATTAGAGCCCGGGGCTTGGCCATGGAGGTTGGCGATGCCCGACATCACCCCAGCCCCCCCACGGAGGGCATCGCCAGCCTCCATGGCCAAGCCCCGGGCTCTAATTTCAAAGTACAAATATGTTTACAAACACTGAGATTTTACGGGTTTCTCTCCCTGCATTCTAACGAAGGTTGCTTACAAAAATGCCCATTAAGTCCTCTTTATCAAACACCTTACACACTTCTCACTTATAAAAGTATATGGCATTGGTTGGATTCCAACAAAGTTTGACCACTAAAATGACATTTTCCTCAACTTTATATGGCATTTGACCTTTCACAAATTCCTTACACAAAGACAAGGAAAGTCTTATGCAACCTGTAGGTTTTTTAACATACAAAGACACAAAGCAAATCCAAGCCTAAGTAATGCACATTGTGATATATGTGTTATTATGTATGTTAACCGTAATTAGTTCTTAATTAGGTCATGTTCAACATCGTTTAGAGAATCGTGTAAACTGGCATTATTGTTCCACATCGTTTAAGAGTTGTGTTAGAATTCGTTACCGTTAAGTAAGGCTGTGACGAGTTTCTGGAGAAAAGAATTGTTGGTGTAATTGAGAATGATGAAAGACGAGAAGCATTCGCTCACGGTTATGGCATCACAACTAAACCTATAAGTAATTTTCGAGATTGTAGATACCTGTCTCTCTTCCGGTGCCACTCATTTTATAGCCACCGAAAGGTATACCGCCATCAAAAATGTCAAAGCAATTAACCCAAACTGTTCGGACACGTAATGCACGAGTAAGAGTGTTTGTAAACATCTTTGTACTTTGAAATTAGAGCCCGGGGCTTGGCCATGGAGGTCGACGATTCCCGACATCGCCAGCCTCCATGGCCAAGCCCCGGGCGCAACAAAGAACAATAGATAATTGCACGACCATGACTCGCGGCTAAGGAACGGTCCCATTTAAAGTATATTACAAAATTTTCATGGCATTATGTATTGCCTTGTCCTTTGCATGATGATAAAATTTATAAAGCAAACATTTAAGGGTTGTTTTTATGATTTTGTTTACAGTAATGATGAGTTCTTTTACCACATTATAAAAATGTGTCATTTTAATACCCCAATTTTAGAATGGGTGCTACAGGTAGCAGTACTTTTCAATTTGATGGTTGATTTCGAGGTTTTGGTTTTAATGGTACCAAGTGATAAAAATACGATTTCAAATGATCTCAAAATTTAACGTTTTGAAAAGAAAAAAAAATCAAAAACATCTGTTTTGTTTTTAGGTGCTAATTTTAAGGTTTTTCTGAGCTACAGTCTAATTTTTTAAGGCAATGTTTGAAAAATGTTGTAATTTTGACCCCGTTTAAAAAAATGGTGCTACCGGTAGCACCACTTTTTGATTTGGGGGTTGATTTTGATGTTTTTTATGCAAAAATATGGGTTTTTTGGGCGAGAGTTCTCATTTTGAGGTCACAGTTCTCATTAAGTTGGTAACTATGTTTCTTCTCAACTCAAGAAAAGTATCATCTTAACTTAATAAATGTATGGTGATCTTGAAAAGTTTCTCCTAATGCTTTTTATTATCCCTTTTAATTTGTATTAACCCTTCCTTCATTAGTTGCACCTTCACATTTTTTAATAAATTTAAAAAAATTAATGTTTATTAAAATTAATACTTTAATAATATCTTTAATAATTTTTTAATAATTTTAGAAAAACAATGTTTATTAAAATTAATACTTTAATAATATCTTTAATGATGTTTATTATAAGGATCAGAAAAATTATCGAATTGTTTGGACAAGTGTACTAAAAATATTTAGTTTTAGTACTAAAAAGCTAGTGCAACTAATTCCATTCATCCGTTTAAAGAATTAAATAAACTTAAATCTATTTTTTTTTAAATTGCATAATGTTTTAAATCAATAGATTTATTCCTATAAAACAATAGATTTGGTCCTATGTTTTGACAAATATTTGGATCAGTCAATTTAGTCTCATGTTAGGTTAAAAGTTTCTAACCTGCTAGCTAAATTCGTATGTCATGTGAATTTCGTTACAAGAAAATAGAAACAGAGGAATTTAAGAGTAACTATTTACAAGAAAATATACTCGGATATCCATGAAAACATATTCAGCATTACAATATGGGGATTTAGAATTCTGGCATTATGGGGATTTAGATTTCTGGCATTATGGAGATTTGGATTTCTATTTAATTAATTAGAAAACTTATCAAAATTTTGAACCTAGGTAACAAAACAGTCGATTGGAATTAGGAGGTTCAAAAAGTCTGTTTATTATATTACTTCAAATTTATGAAAATACAAACAAAACTTTGCATGAACAATACCCTCTCAATGTACCGGAATTTACATTGATTCTACTATGAATTGTTCAGTCCAGATCCTTACAAACATTTTATTATTTGAAAAAAAACGAACCCTCACCAACACCCAAGATGAGACAATGACTGGAGAAAGGGTAAACCTCGATACATAGCCGAGACGCCATACCTACTAATTTTTCTTTCCGTTAATTGGAGATTTTGATGGCTCTAACCTCAGCTTTAGGCTGAGGTTGTTTGGGGACCGTGACAATGAGCACTTCATTTTCAATTGTAGCGTTCACCTTCTCCACCTTCGAATTTTTCGGCAGCGGGAAACGCCGAAGAAATTTCCCGTCAAAGTGCTCAACACGGTGCCACTTGTTGTTCTTTTTCTCTTCTTCTTTCTTGCGTTCGCCGCTTATATGCAGAACTCGGCCGTCTTCCACCTCTATCTTTACCTCCTCTTTCTTCATACCTGCCAAATCTTTACCTCCTCTTTCTTCATACCTGCCAAGAAAGAAACCTATAAGTCCAGAAACGAAAGCAACAGGAAGTCGCTAAAAGACATGATGAATACCTGGAAGATCGTCTTTGAAGATGTGGGCGTCTGAAGTTTCCTTCTATTCGAATTGAGTGTTGGTAATGGCTGTAACATAATCCCTTGCAGAGTGCCCAATATCACTGAAAAATGGAAAAGTCCAACGCTGGATCGTTGAGTGTTGGTAATGGCTGTAACATAATCCCTTGCAGAGTGCCCAATATCACTGAAAAATGGAAAAGTCCAACGCTGGATCGTTGGATCCCCTGCCAAAATTTAGTCTAATAATATAGACACATTGATTGTGGTTCTGGCTCAAATACCAAGAAAAGAATGTGATAATGTCAAACAACCAATTTTTTACATTCCAACTCATTCCATATGATGCCAAGTTCATCAAGTTCTCCCTTTCCATTTGTATTAAGTCTAGATTTTATTTATGCTTCGATTATCTGATTGAATTTATGATTCCTTTACAAATGCATTTGAATATCTATTCATTGAATTTTGTAGGATCCTAATTCATATTTGAGTTCAAATGCATTGTTTATTCCACCAGTCTAAAAATGTCGCAAGATCTTATCATAAGCAAGATACCACAGGAGGATGGTAGATAAAAATTGAGAGTCTTTCTATCCCACCAATTGTAACATGTCATCTTCTAGAAACCATCTTGGGCCAATGGTACTTCACCGTGAACTAAATCTCTTTTATGATAGCCCAATAGTATGTGTGTTATCATTGAAATTTTGTCCACAAATGGTTACAGGAATATAGCATCTCCAAACACCTATTAGTTCATTCATGGCCCAAAAATGCATTTCCAAAGGGCACAATCTATACAACTGGTTATAAAATCAGCATGAGCTCAGAATATAAAGGAAGTGCATGCACATGCGCCAGTCGAAAACGCAGGAAAAGTCCACATGCGCCCAATGCGCGATTGTGGATGCAAAAATCTGCGCACACCTCAAAATGACGCATTTATGATTCTAGTCAGCCTCCCACCCACTTCTAGTTCAGCTCCCAAATCGATTTGACCCCCCAAATCCAAGCTGAATCCGAGTGGGGGGCTAGTCAAAGACCTAAAGGGCCCCTTGTTCACACTAAAGACCGGTTGGATAATGCCTCAAGGCTTTGCTATAAAAAGAGGCCATGGGTGCACTATATTTTCAAGAATCTATTTGTATTGTTATGCTGTCTCTATTGTCCTACAAGGAACCTCTTTCCTCATTGGAGGATACAAGCACCATTTCATTGGGCCATTCACATCACCTCTTGAGTGAATGAGCTTTGGATTTCTTCACTATTTCCTTTCTAGTTTGTTATTTGCAATAAGAGTTCTCTCATTGAGGGTTTAAGAGCCATCCCTTAGAGGAAGAGGGGACCCATAAGTCTCCCTTTCGCTTTGGTGTTTTCCCACCAATACAATCTATCCATTGGTGGCATGAATATTGGTCAATTATTTGGTTGATTTTGGTTCTAATTTCCTTATGCACTTTAGCTTAGTTCTTTAATTTTCTTATGCACTTTAGTTTTGTTTCTTTAACTCTTGCACTAAATTCCGTCATGTTTATCTAACTCAACTGAACTTGCGAGTGTCCCTCTTTTTCTCATTCAGGTGACGAAAATGATACAACAGATTGGTGACTCAACTGGGGATAGGTATCAATTTACTCCCCGTTTGGGTTGTTTGAAAACTTATTTTTGATTTGTTTGACTTGCAGGGATCATAACCGGCCCAATCCTACCTGCAAAAAGCTAAATTCAGAGCTGAGATAAAAGAATTCCATTCGAAATTTTCTTCTCGACCACGTATCAGAATGTGCACGGTTTTTTTAGCCCACAGGCATGTCTTCCGAGCACTGCGCCAACAACACTATGTTTCTCTGTGAATTTTGCACACCTACACCAACAGGTCATTGTTTGCTTGCGCATTGGCACCACATGCGCCTATGTCTACTCTGTGACCCGTGCATCTGTCCAGAAATTCAACATTGTAAGGATTTGGTGTGATATTTTGAAGACCCCTAGCCTTCTAAATATTGATTCTATGCAATTTGTAATATGCAACACACTTATATTCCCTCTCCACATGAAGGGTTAGTCAAAACATAGGCACTCAGGGGGTTAAAATCCATATTGCTCCTCCTTTTGCTTTCATTTTGCCACATGGATGGCTTGCTTTGATTGTAAAAATTAAGTTGGAATCATTCAATATCACATATATAAATACTTGCATTGGGACCAAAAATTAAACTTCAATCATTGAGTATGCTCTTCTCTCGCACCATAGAGCGATCTTGAGAATCAGAAAAATGATTGAGGGAAGATTTCATCTCCCTTAAAGACAAAATCTTTGGGAGAGGACAAAATCCCCACTAGGGCTCCTCTTAGTTTCTTTTTCAAACATCTTAAATTTGTAAGGGCTCATACATGCCCACATGCTGCAAAGATAGGATAGTATCAAAGCTACTTTCTTAGTTTACATCACTAGGGGAGTTTAAATATTATTGTAACGGGCCCATACATGCCCACCTGTCCATAATCTAGGATAGTCTTTTGAAGCTTTCTTAGATTAAATCACATTAGGGAGTCACAAGATTGGTAAGGACCCACATGTCCATATGCTAGTTATTTAGGGACTTTAAAATTCCACAAGGTTGTACCAATGACATCTAGTAAGATAGGTAATCAAGACTTGTAAGGACCTCACGAAGTCCACATGCTGCAAGGTGACACCCAAATTATTAAAAATTTGGCAGATTTTATCACTTGCTCACACACAAAGTCACTACTCACTCACATAGTTTCATCTCGAATTGTGGAGGTTGAAGTAAGTTTCCCCCAAAGGGATTCCGAAATGCCCCACCCTTTTCTTGAAGGAAATATCCACTCCCACTTAAATTTGAACGAGATTGGTTCACACCCCCAATCCCACAAACAACCACATCTAAATTTTTTCTAAAAACTCACTAAGTTTCCCTCCACAGAAGGTGCCAAAAGAAATTTTTTAGTCTAGGTAGGATCTCAGGGAAAGCATCCAAATAAATCCCCGTTATCTAGTTCTCACATCTTCAAACATTAGAAGTTGTCAAGTAGGGAACTTTAAAATCCTCCAAGTCAAGTGTTCCTAACACCATAAAGCAGGGAGATACCCGTGAAGGGTCGAAGTCTGAGGTCTGGTTGTTCTATGTGTCCCCCCTTGAGGCATGCACCTCTTGGACGAGATCCAGCCCGTGACCCATTTCTGAGGCCAAAAATCTAAATGTCACACTTTGACTGAGGTACCTAGTGACCAAATTTTAGGACATCTACCCAGGTGGCAATTGTGGGTTGCAATTGCATCTTGATTGGATTTTGTGTGGCTATTAGGAAATATCGCCATCTCTTTCAGGATATGCACCCTCTACACCTCATTATAATTGATTGTTTCATCCTTCACTAGTTCCTCTTCTGATGGCTTCAGACCCCACTATTGAGTGCTATTGGAAGGTCTAGTGCCCATAAAGCACAAGTGCCACATGCTCTTCTACACCCAGTGATCACTGTCATCCCCTTTTGCAAATGGGGAATTGACTTCATGACTAGCAACCCTCGATCCAAAAATGGACACAAGTACATTATCGTGGCATTCGATTACTTCACCAAGCAGGTCGAAGTCATGCCCACCTTCAACAACACCGTTGACACTGCAACGCTTTTTTTCTTTAATCATGTCATTTCCCACTTCAGAGTACCATTACAACTGGTCTTTGATCATGGAAAACACTTTGAGAACGAGCTCTTCATCGAAATTTCCTCAAAGTTAGGCTTCTCTCATGAGCTCACCTCCCTCTACTACCCTTAGTCTAGTGGACAAGTAGAGGTGGTCAACAAGGTCCTTAAAACTATGTTGCAGTGTACTGTCAACAAAAATAAGACCAACTAGCACCATATGTTGTTTTTAACACTATGGGCTTATCGCACGACAATTAAAACTACCATTGGTTTTACACCATTCCATCTCGTCCATGGGGTTGAAGCCACTCTCCCCATCAAGTGAGAAATTCCCACTTTGCACACCGCCATCGAGCTTTTACCTGACACTGCTCCAATGGAGCAGTATTTGCTGAACTTAGAGTCATTGGATGAAGACCATCGATCTTCATTACAGAACAATGAGGAAGAAAAAAAATGGTCAAATGCCACCTTTGACCGCCATGTCAACCTTCGCTCATTTAACGAAGGAGACCTCATTCTTACCTATGACATAGCTCACGATACCCTCGACCACGGAAAATTCGAGTCCTTATGGCATGGACCTTATATCATCCAACAATACCTCACTAAATGCGCCTACATCCTTGCCTCTCCTGAAGGCCATTCTTTGAAATAACCCGTCAATGGGTTATACCCAAAAACATTTTACGCCTAGGCATAGCCACTCTACACTAGGCTTTTTCCTTTTTGTACACATTTGTAGAGGTTTTTTAGTCTTCTTTTTTTCCCCATTCCTTATGGCTGATCTACCATTTTTGTTATTGAGAGATGACTCCTCCATCGGCCTACCACATCGGTTACGCTGATGGGGCTAGTCGATCGACACAGAATCTCGCTTCGGCCACTTGGGCCCTCTATTCCCCCTCACATGAACTACTCCAATCCAACGGCATATGTTTGGGCTCAAAAACCAACAACTAAGAAGAATACGCATCCATCATTGGTCTCCTTGCCGAGGCCAGTCACCTCCATATTCGCCACCTTAGTGTCCTCCTAGATTCCCAGCTCATCGTCCTGCAACTCAACAATCTGTACTGTGTCCGCGATCCCTGCCTCTTTCGCAAATACCTACAAGTTAGACTTTTATCTCGACATTTTGATTCAATCACATTTACACATATTCCATGACAATTCAATCAAATAGCAAATAATATGGTTAACCTAGTGTTAGATTAGCATTTATCACATCACAACACCATTACACATACATAAATCATGGAAAGTCTGTCACAGCATATAGATTAGACATCATCAAAAAGCACCACAAAACATCATCACATGTGAACATTACAAGTTCCAAAAATGTATATCCATATATATATATATATATATATATATATATATATATATATATATATATATATATATCGATCATTGTGCCATCAATGTTTACAAAAAGTAGTACCACATGTACATCGCCCATAGGCAGGTGAACCCCCTCATCCCTATAGGTACAAAATAGATGTCACATCACCCTATACAAAATGGGCTCATAGACCTATATAAATACAAACGTATATACACATCAAAAGAACTCATGGTGCCTCTAGAGCACCACCACCTAGTCCTCTCTCTGGAGGAGGTGCCCCACCAGTCGATGGTCCTCCAAGTCTTGGGGGCAGTTGCCCATCATAGCCGCCCTCGCTACAGTTTCTCTGCGGATCAGGGTTCGTAACTCCGCCGGAAGGCCCACACACTGCTCCAAGACTCCCTCATCTTGGATCTGTGTCCACATGCCCTCTGAAACTCCCTGTAGCACCGCCTCCAATCGGCAACGAAAGTCCTCTAGCACTCTTCTAGCCTCTATTGGAGGAGCATGTGAAGGCCCTGCACTAGGGTCATCATATTGGTGCCTCCTACCAGCTCTATCAGCATCAGTTGGCCTCACACCAGCCTCGTCCCTTTGGCATCTCTCCCTTTCCTGCGACTCTCCCCGCGACGGTCTCTCAGGCCCCTGACAAGCTGACGCTCTAACCAAATCTACCTCTCACCCACATGGCCCCACTTCTGCACACACAAAAAACAAATGATAGCATCAACATCCATCCATACATAAACCATATGCTATACTATCCAAAAACATCAAGTACATCAACATACCTCGGTGGTCCCAAACCTATCCAGGAGGTAAGACCATGTCAGGATCCTGACGATAGTCCATCTCGCCATACGAGTATCACAGGATGATCTATGGAATCTGATGCCACACACATGCTAGCTCAGCCGTAAAGTAATGGCCACCCTCCCCACCCCCATGTCGAACCAAGATCGATGACCACCGCATCAATTGTGGCTCCCGCACACTAGGCGCATCTAACAAAAATCTCGGGCGCAACATAGGCACCCTCTCCAAGAACTAGGCCACCAAGATCGAGCCAAAGGAAAAATCCCCTGAGTCCGCAGATCGACACCTGTTGAGTTGCCCCATCATCTTGGCATGTAGCATCAAGCCCCAGGAAAAATGCTCTCCACCCAGTTCCCTTTGCATGATCCTCAACTGACCACCACTGATCTACTGAGTAGCTAGGGATCCATAGACCCTCAAAATCATCGTTGCAATGCAACGATGCACAAGGGCATCCATCGCCCCAATCCACACCACCGAGTCTAATATAAACTCCTCCCCAGTACAATACGTCTATGCTAGGTCAGTCAACTATCCATCCCCTGGCAACAGAGGATCAACAGGTAGAGCGCTTCCCTAAAACGAGAGCCCAGTCAAGAAATACATATCCTTCGTCATAGAGAATGTGAGTTGCTCCCCCCGCACAATGAAGCACTACAAATAAGTGCTCCACATAGATATCAGAAACTACAGTAGGTACTCATGTGCCTGCAACAATTAGCAGTCAAAGAAATTTAGAAACCCATAGGCTGCCAAAGGTCCCCGCACACCTGGCTCGTCATCCCTCACCACCTCCTTGAGGCGTGCCCAATCCATATCCCTCCAGTGGAATGGCATCCTAAAATGGTCACCTGCATGCACATAAATAGTACTTGATCAGACATCACAAACCACAAAAACACCAAATCTCAAAAAAGATAAGTTTTTACACCCCCTTAGCTTTGCCTCATGTGTGCGGTTGTTTTCCCCACATGCCTAAACATGTGCGCGACTATTTTCCCCACAGATGTGAACATGTGCATGCCTGTTCTTCACACAATTGCACATCAATCAACAATTGTCGAAGACAAAGGTGTTCATTCATTCGTCCCTATCACACACACATGCGCTCATTCATACGCACATGTTCAATACACAGTTGCGCACACATGCACAACTATCAAAGAAACAGTCGTGCACGTGTGCGTAGCTTTAATTCGAACAGGAATGCATCTAATGCGTGCCTATTTTCCTCATTTAGGCACCCCCATATGTGGCTGTCTTAATTACATCTGTGCACCCAAGCGTGAGAATCCTTCGATTGCCCGCGCACTGGGGGGCCCACCCTCACAAAAATACCTAGTATGAACATCCCTGCCCAAAAAATAAATCCTAACTACTATGCAGGAAGATGAGATCACTAACCTGGCTCTCGCTAGTCCTGTATCAGCTGGCTCGATCTCCCGAAATCTCCAAATCTCTTCTCAAACCTATGATGAACTCACTATGACATCAGGTACAAATGAGGTGGCATTATGGGCCCTATAGCTATATATAGTCCCTTTTGCCAAACTTTCAAACTCAATTACAGGAGCTCAGAGCATCCATTTTTTGATCTGTCTTCAGCCACGGGATTAGGATCCAACTACTTACACAGTCACATTCCCTGGGTCCCCATCCATCCTCAGCCCTGGAGGAGCATTTTTTTCACATCACGCCCAGGTATGCATGCTCATGTTCACAATTATTGAATAATTGGTGTATGTTCTTTATCTTCAGATATTGTTCACGTTGGTATTCATTTTTTTTGTGTGCAGGTACTTGGTCATCACTCATCAACGCATCCCCTTCAGGTATATGATTGACACTGGAATGTAATCATTCCCTTTGAATATCAATTGCATCTCCTAGTCACACCCTCCGACATTTTCCTGTAGGATCCTCATACCTGGCTCTGCAGTACTATCACCTCCACTGCATTTCAAGTACTATCACCCAATAGCATTCTCCCCCACATGAGTTGTCCCATTCATAGTCCCCTTTGACACTTTGACACTCATGCTTATTTCACCCCCTAGGGGTGGGAATTCCAATAGTCACACGAATGTTCGAGAATAAGACACGTACTTCTTCTCCTCATTATGCTAGCCTTCCCAATGGACTCTGAGGATATCTCATCATGGTTTCACTTTGACTGCACCCCTGCAGTATCATTAACCTTCCATTTCATCCACAATCAGTTTTCCCATCAGCAAATTTCCCTCCATTCATTTCCCTCATACAGAAACCCACTCATGGGACCCTCACCCTCCATCAGTTCTTCCTCCAAACTTGCGCCCTCACAGGCCAAGCCACCTTGCACTGGGGCACCCATTTCTATATCTGCACGTTTATCCCACCTGATTCTTTATTCATTTGGTAATTTTACAAAACCTTTATTTCTAGCATTTACATAGTTTTTGTTGTCGCCTTTAGCGACCTTCCTTTCCCGACAACGCAAACCCTGTCACCCTTGGTTGGGGAATTCTATTACATTTCACTCTTGTTGACATTGTCCATAAACCTGGAGTATCCCACAGTTGATACACCTATGATCTTTGAGTTTGTCCACTTTGTCACACCTCTAGCACCAATTAAATCCACGTCTAGTAGTCCCCCTGATGCTAGATCTAGCTTCATGGTTGTTGCCACTCATATCTCCAACCAAGGGCAGCCTTGAGTCTCATCACATATCAACTTCATCCATGTTCTTCATCAGTTCTTGATCTCACCCCATGGATTTCTAAAATCCCTTTGCTTCTTGGAGTTGCGTCTCCCTTTCTGTCGACACCAACACAGTTTCCAGAAGGGCGACAATATATTGACTCTCATTACCTTTACAATGAGGAGTCTCGGATGACACAGAGAAAACCATCGTTGTTCTCTGTTGTCGTTGACCCTCATAACATTCGACTTCAACACTATCTCATGTTATGGTGGGTCTTACTTTGTGACTATTGCAGTTGTTTTTATATTTGCCAAAGACCTCTGAAATTTGTTGGACTATTAATGCCGACGAATTATTGACACTTCTTACATGTGTCATCGCCTCTTTTCATAGTTTGTTCACCATCAGAATTGTCCTCTGCCATTACCAAACCGCAATGGAGGATGTTTTAGTTATCTACATCAACATACAACTTCAGTTACTGTCTTACACATTTTGAGTTACATGACACGAGCATGGGCCATGCCCACCTCATTTGTACACAGTTTTATTTTTCCACACCTAGTGAAAGGTTTTGGTCCCATAGGTTCCTCTCTCCCTCCAATGGGTCACTCTTGCAATTCCTCTCAACACTCTTTCTTTCAATGGTACTCTCAGTAGAATAAACATTGATTTATTTCGGTTATACTTATGCTCCTAACCTCACACATCAGGGGGCATCGGTTATCACTGAAATTTCATCCTTAAATGGTTATAGGAATCCAGCATATCCAAACACCTATTAGTTCATTCATGGCCCAAAAATTCATTTCCAAAGGGCACCAACTATACAACTAGTTATAAAATCAACACACACTCAGAATATAAAGGAAGCGCACACACGTGCGTGAGTCGAAAACGCGGGAAAAGCACACATGCACCCAATGCACGACTGTGGATGCAAAAATCCACGCACACCTTAGAACGACGCATTTATGATTCTGGTCGGCCTCCCACCCTCTTCTAGTTCATCTCCCAAGTCGATTTGACCCCCAAAATCCAAGTTGAATCTGAGTGGGGGGATGGTCAAAGACCTAAAGGGCCCCTTGTTCACACTAAAGACCGGTTGGATAATGCCTCAAATATTTTCTATAAAAAGAGGCCATGGGTGCACTATATTTTCAAGAATTTGTTTTTGTTGTTATGTTGCCTCTATTCTCCTACAAGGAACCTCTTTCCTCATTGGAGCATACAAGCCCCATTTCATTGGGCCATTCACATCACCTCTCGAGTGAATGAGCTTTGGATTTATTCACTATTTCCTTTCTAGTTTGTTATTTGTAAGAAGAGCTCTCTCATTGGGGGTTCAAGAGCCCTCCCTTGGAGGAAGAGGGGACCCATAAGTCTCCCTTTCTCTTTGGTGTTTTCCCACTAAAACAATCTATCCATTGGTTCCATGAATATTGGTCAATTATTTGGTTGATTTTGGTTCTAATTTCCTTATGCACTTTAGTTTAGTTTCTTTAATTGTTGTGATCTTAGTTGTTTATTTATTTCTTGTGCTTGATGTGTCTAACTCTTGAACTAACTTCTTTCTTGTTCAGCTAACCCAACTGAACTTGCAAGTGTCCCTCTTTTGCTCATTCAGGTGACGAAAATGATACAACAATGTGGTTGTTCAAAATTTAAAGAGTTGAAGGTGAATCTTTGGTGTGTCGCATTGCCCCATTATATTAAAGATCGAATACCAAAATTTAATGGTCTAACACCTCCCACTATGGTCAAAGATTCAATAGGTGATATAGAAAATACATGTAGGAACTCTTCCATGCTCTTTTTTTGAAAATTTGGAAGCCGAATAAAATATATTTCATCTATAATAGGACAATTTGTCTCCTTTTGTTGAGAAAATCGAGATTTATAGTGGGTCAAAGTATGATATAAATACTACCCAAAACATCTCTAATAGGAGACCCAAAATGTTGTACAAGTTGAGAGAAAAAATGTCCAACTACACTCCAAGATTGGTTCAATTGTTAGAATGTAGCGATGGATTTTCTCTTACTATACATAAAATAAATACCAAACCTATTACAATCACACTTTCTATGGTGCTTGGGAATATTCCAGGAATGTGCTTGATGTTTGGATTGAATTTTGTTTTTGTGATAATAATTACATGGTTGTTGGGAACAATTTGAATTGTGACAATCATGATTGGGTAGATGAGCTCTCTAGTTAAGTATTTTGTAACCGCAGGTTCAAGGTCTCACATCAATGCCTAGGGTTTGGATTTTTTTTACCAATGACTAGCACTAAGGTGGGTTACATCCAAAGGAAAGGTTTTCCAGGGGTTTCTTCTTTGTTTTTTGTCTCCTGCAGGAAGTGTCACATAAATAGATGGTATGGAGGGTGATATGGTGGACTACAGGGATAGCCTATATCCATGTCAAGCCTTTCAAATGCAGGAGTACTATAATGGATCTTTTCCAGAATGGGGATACCCAAATCTCATCAGACGATTCTGGAAATTTATGCACTAAGGTGGTTGCAATTCCATTGGTCCTGAGCTTCAAAAAGGCATCAATCTCAGCGAATGAGACAATGTCCCACAAGGGAGAATTTACACTCCCATCTACTCCAACTTCTCCATCCCATGCAAAATCATTACCTCTTTTGTCATCAAGATATCATATTGGAAAATTACAATGGGAAATAAGGGTTATAGAATATGCCATATCCATAGAGACGATGTTTCCAAAAGGAATTCGAAGTGTGTGCATGCGCAAGGGGAGAAGGTGGCCATCGTAGTTGGGAAGAATGTAGCGATCAATGACATCTCGGTTTTTTTTGGTAATACTTTGGTAGCCTGCTTTTACGGTAAGGAGGTAAGACATGCCACATTATATAGGTGGATGGAACTCCATTGGTACCCCATGTTAGGTTATAGGCTTGTTTTCCATATTTTCATTCACGGTTGGATGTAATTTATTTTTTAGATAGAGGAGGATTGTGAAAAAATCCTAGGTCAGGGATGGAACCGGGGGTCATTGGATTTGGTCATACATAAATGGTCTATTGATTTTGACCCATCCATGGATCCTATTGATATCTCCCAGGTGTATTATATCCTTCCCATGCTCCCCCTGGTATTCTTGAATAAAGAGGAACTTGATTCAATAGGAAACAAGCTTGGGAAGTTCGTAAAGTTGGAGATGAGATGGGACACGAAGAAGATAAGAGGTGGGCCTGGATTCTAATTGACAGTGGATCTCAAGGAAAGGTTGGTGGCAGATATGGACCTAGTTTATGGATACTACTATTAGAACAAAAAAATTGACTACTAGAAGGTTATGTTATGGTGCTTTACCTGTCATGAGATAAGACACTTGAAAATACATTGTAAAAAATGTTTGTCAATTTTGGACCGTGGTAGGAAGGTGTGGGTAAACAAAGTCAAGGTGTATCGATATGAAGATGACCATATCACAACTAAACAAGAAAATTAAGGATGGGTCACAACGGTTGTAGGATCTGGAGAAGCATAAGCAACTGTGACATTGGACGAGACAAAAATTGTGATCCCTCCACTTGTACATTTCTCCCTGTCCCTTCCCCTTCTCCATTTTCTCCTCGATTTGATTCTCCTATACACGAAATTCAAAGAATTCCTTTCTCCCCTTTGCCTCTATCTAATTCTTAGGCCGTGTTTTCCCCCTTAGGTAGTCACGTTACCTCACCCTCTACCTCCACTTTTCCTAAAAGATTAGAAGTGGTTGTTAATATGGTTACCAAGTTAGGAATTTTAGAGACTATGAGGTACCCTCCCCTCCAGAATAAGGAGGCCTCTCCCCATAAAAAATGGTATTCCCTCAGTCCTCACTCAAAACAAAAATAGGTCTTCACCTCCTATGGAGGTCTATCCCTTGATCCTTTTCAAAAGAACCCAATGTGGAGAAAATATTTGATTTTAAAAGCACAATAAAGAATAATACAAGATATTAGAAAAGGAAAATAATCCACCATTCATAGGACCCGTGGAGCATGGAAATCCCTCAAGAAGTCCCCTACATGATTGTCCTCTCTTTCAATGCAAGAGGGGTTGGGTGTGCCTGAAAATAGATATCCCTCAAGAGAATCACAACGAGTCATAAAACAGATGTAATATTAATTTAGGAGACTAAGTGTGAAGGTTCTAAAGAAAGATCAATTATGGAGCCTTAGTTAAATAGGGGGTCATTTTGTTCTGTGGCTGCAATAGGCCAGTCATAAGGTTTAATCACAGGGTGGAGTCCGACCTGAAAATCCCTCTCTACTATGTTGTTTAATTCAGCCATTTATGTCAAGGTGGAAGTTAAAGATAATGGTTTCATCTTCAATATTTTAAACATGTATGGTCCATATTCCAATAGAATCATGCACTGGGAACATTTGGCATATTCTGGGGCCCTGAGTGATTCCCATATTATTGTTGAAGGCTAATTGAATATTACATTATCCATAAGGGAAGTTTAGGGGGAGAATCCTCGACAGGACTTATAGAGTGAGATTTTTTCATCCTTATTTGAAACACATAATCTAATAGACATAGAGCTAGTGGAGATAGTGCCTACTTGGAGGAACTTCTGACTAAATGAAGGAGTATTGTCCAAAAGAAGGAAGACATTTTTGGTTTTGGAACCAACAATGAACATAATCCTAATGAAGTCTAATGTGTCATTTGGAGGCCTATTATATCACTTTCCAATCCTTTTCAACTTGAAATCAGGTAGTGAATCTCCTCTAGCCCCCTTAAAACTAAACCCAGTGTGGTTGGTGGAGGAGGATTATCAAATGATCGTAAAAGACCAATGGGTGCATCTTGATACTTATTATCCTTCATCCTTTATGTATCAATTTTCCTAGAACATAGCTAAAGTAAAGGAGGATATGAATCTTTGGTTAAAATATTACAAATATAATACTCAAGCTCAATTGAAGGAAGCTGAGGAAATTATCTCAAGATTCTATTTGAACAATGCATTGGGATTCCTATATAAAAAACAATTAGACAAATTACGGGCATATGAATCTACTCGTCACACAATCCTGGAGAAGGAGGAACAAACTTGGAGGTAGAATAGCAGGGCCATTTGGATAAAACAAGGTTACAACAAAACTATTTTCTTTCACTAGTATGCAATCTTCCAAAAAATGGTGAATATGATATGGGAAATCAGGGCAGCAGATGGATCAATGTCATGCTCCTTCAAGGACAAGGATATAGAAGGGGTTCGACATTTCAAATCTTTCTTCTAAGAACCAAGTGGATTTCCAATTTAGGAGATCCTATAATTTATCTCAAAATTCCCTACTGTCATTACTAAAGAAATGAATCACTCTCTGGTTGAAGAGGTATCAGAGATAGAAATTCAAGCCACTCTTTATTCTATTAAAAAATGGAATATTCTTTGGCCCTATGGCCTCATGATGGGGTTCTTCCTTGGTTTCTATGACCCATTGAAGGATCACTTAATTAAGGTGTAAGATCATCTCAAAGGTCAACAAAAATCCTTAGACAGGCTTGTCCTTTATCCCCCTTCCTTTTTCTTATTGTGGTGGAAGCACTGAGAAAATTGATCTCTAATGTCATATCAGAAGGAACCTTTCGAGGGCTCAAGAATTTATTTCTCATATCCTCTTCATTGACAATGTGATTTCTTTGCAAATGGTTCATTGAGGGACATAACCACCTTAAAATACATTATAAACCTTTACTGTAAATCCAATGGTATGGAAATAAATATTGATAAAAAAAAAATTGTTATTCACTACCTTCCTGAGATAATTCGATAATAGATTGAAAATATTCTTCCCATTCCTAGAAGAGAATTGGATGCGGGTTTTAAATATATTGGCTTTCTCCTCAAGCCACAAAACTACATATTTGTGGACTAGTTGTGGCTTTACAAAAAAGTGGAGGCAAGGATATCGCTTTGGGTGAATAGGAGTCTCTCAAGGGGAGGAAGACTTGTGTTGGTCAAATACATTCTAGAAAATATTCTCACCTACTGGAAGTCATAGCTATTATGCCAAAATGAATTATGACTAAAATAAGGAGGATAAGCTTCCAATTCTTATGGTCAAGGTATCGCACGTCTGGAGGTTTCCCGCTAGTGAAATTGAGTAGGGTGGTGACCCCTAAAAAATTAGGAGGATTGGGATTAAAGGATATCCACTTATTCACCCAGTCTCTAGCTGTTAGGATCCCAAGGAGACTTAGCCATGACAACTCTTTATGGGTAAGTATTATGAAGAATAAGTATTTGGAAGGCTCGACGATGGAAGAATAGTACAGGAAAGCATAAAATTCAACTAAAGGTTCCAGCGTATGGAAAGTGTTAGTTCATTCCTTTCCAATTGTAGGCACTTGGAATGCTTGGAGGATAGACAATGGCCAAAAGGTACACATGGGTGAAGACCCTGGGAGAAGAAAATGACTATTGTTTTTTGGAATCTATCCTATAGACCATTTTCTCAATGGGAATTGTCTTTATGGACAATGCTAAAGCACAAATATTGAAGTATAAAGGAAGGAGAGGTTGGAAGTCGAAGGGAGACCTAGGGATGGCAGGAATTGAAGTTGAGGAATGGAAACAATATGTTAGAAATTTTGTCTCCAATTTCATTAGGATACAATATGAAGAGGAGGATGTCCTCGGTTGGTTAAAAAACCCAAAAACGAGGGATTTCACAATAAAATTAGAATACCATGCAAGCTGGGAGGTGTAGTTTGCTAGAGAAAAATAGTGTTGGTGGAGTATCCTATGGAAACTTAATGCCCCAACACAGAGAAAAATAACCCTTTGGCTTACAATAAACAATAAATTGTTGACTTAGGATAATAGGCTTAAAAGAGGTTGGGTAGGCCCCAATAGATGTGCTTTGTGTGAATTCAATGAAGAATCCTCCTCTCACATTTTTATTCGGTGTCATTATGCAGTGTAGGTACTGAGGATAGTGCAGGATGAACTCAAGTTGAAGAACACCTGGTCAAAAGAAAGGGTACAAGACCGTTGATGTTTGTATCATTGACTGGTACTTACGCACAAGTCTAAGTGTCTAGATGTGTGGAAGTCATCTAAATCCTTCTACCTTAGTAATTTAATTTAATTTAACTAAAGTTATTTAATTGATTAGTCAAGTTTAATTTAATGAAATGGTAAAGTTATTAGCATTAGTGAATTGAATATTTTCTATTGATCTCAAGTGAGGTGAGATTTAATCTCAACCGTCAATCACTTTGGAGATTAGGCTTAGGTCATAACTCAATATTATAAAGCATGAAGGCTACGGTGAAGGAGAGAGACACTTCATATGATCATATCATAGAGAGAGAAAGAAAATGACTTTTTCTCAAGGAGACCTTGGATAGATGAAGAAGGACTTTCATCTAGAGATCAACTTAGGTCACAAGAAGAAGGGAGAACAAGGAAATCCGTAGGAAGATCAGGAATATCAGAGTCACGATAGCAGGGTCGAGTTGTACGCATCGAGCAGGTTGTTCATATTGCATATATATGTTCCTTATAGTGCAAAAAGGCGTGTACATACATGGGATATAGTGCAAGGTGTGTACAAATCTCAACAAGTTGAATGTATGGGGTTGTACAATAGCGACGAAGTTTATAGGGTTTCCAGGTGTTGTTTGTAGTTTTCATTTATTTTTCAGTGGGCCATTTTCTCGATAAGGGAGCTCTTGTAAGCTTTGATATTATTCTAATGATAAAATGATTTGAAGGGAAAAATATTTGTGTGTTTGGAATTGGTTTCTTTGCTTCCACTAATTATTTCCGTTAAGTATTATACTGAGTGTGTTTTATTTTCTGAGATGCAAATTTGTTTTACAACAAGGAAATCACTAACAAACAATTTATCTAAATGTCGGGATTAGAAAATTGACAAGCACTGTTTGAAATATTGGCTCACGAACAAATCAATGAAGCAATTTGAAGGTTTTCCATACATTATGGTTAATACTTTATGATGGACACAACTCTAGTATTTTTAGGAATGAGGACATTCCACCCCTAGTTACAACATATCTTATTATAAATATATTCATGTAGTTTCAAGTTGATACCAAAGAAATAAATCACAGGATCTTAATTATGCATAAATTGGACCTTGATATCTTGTGAGGATTCTTCGATGGGGCCATTCAAGACCATCTACCAGTATGCTGAGTAGGATTTGTTTTTTTAGATGAAGCGGAACCATTATTTCCATATCAAGTACACCCCAAGAAGAGGTAAAAATAAAACAACATAATGGGAAACTCAAAGATGGTCATAGATTGAAAAAAAAAAATCTACAATAACAGAGGTTCAACTTGGCCCACTACTTATAGGTAACCGTGGATTTATATTCATGATAGGTGAATATACATGTTATTGTCCCACACAGTAAATTGATCTCAGCTTTCCAACCTCTTATAAAATCTACGGTAACAGACGTTCTACGGTAGCAGTAGTGGGAGATGGGTAGAATGTTTGAGATGGGTAGAATGTTCAAGAATAATGAAGGTGTTTCTCAAACCTTCTATCGTTGACACGGGGGATTGTTCTAGCGGCTTCTATCGAACCGTTACGGACTCGTATTGGACAGTTACGGACTCGTATGGGCATATAGTTTTTTAATTTTTACAAGTTTAACTCTAAACGGCAGTCAATAATGATATGTAGCATTAAAAGTTACATAAGACCGTGTATACACTAGGATTTGAAAATTTATTGAACGGTTATGGATTCCTATGCGTTTATAGGAGTATTTTAGTTTTGAAATTTTCGAAATAGGAAACAACTCTATCACATCCACGAGAAACACGCCCTTGTAAGTTCACTAAACTTCCCAAAGGAAAGTCGTATTTTTTTTTGAGAAAGATGAAGGGCTTAAATCCATCACAAGCATATGAGGAAACAAAGTAAGTTAACGTTGTAGCAAATGTTCTTTAATTTTTAATGAGCTTTTTTAATAATTATGTCAAGGTTTTTGATGGATTGTCGGAATCACAAGTTTTAATCACTAAAATTGTAATGTGGAATTATTTCAAGGAGATCGGGGATCTGCGAATTCATCTACAATGTCAAAATTTGCAAAATTCTCTTAGAAAAATCATGATTTTCCATCACTAGATTATGTTAAATAACTTGTTGAAAAGGGAACTTTGCTCCAAGATTAGATGGTTTTAGAGGAAACAAGTTTTAACCCCTCAACCCAAACATGAAGCAAATCTTGACATTAGTCAAAATTAATGTGTAGTTTTGGAGATAAAGGAAGAAGAAGAAGTCCCCAACAAATATTCAACAATGCACCCTTCCTCTAAAAAGTTGTCAAGCCCACAACTAGATCAACAGAGTCCTAGAAAATTTTGGAGCAATGAAAGGAGCTAGGGGAAATTTTAGCCTATGCTCTAAGGACCCAAACAAATATAAACGTTGCTTTGGAAGAGGTGGGATATCTGAAACTCTAAAAGATGAAGAAGAGAAAGTCCCTCCTATGCAAGGGATTTTAGGAAATATGCAATTCCATTCTTCAGCGCACCCTTGCTTACCTAGGGAAGAAAATCCAATCAAGAATACAAAGAAAGATAAGCATAATAGAATAAAGCATTGAGTCATCAATACTCACTTGCAAAGTATGGGGACTTCTTGATATGAGATGAAGTGTTGATGTATCAAACTATGTGAACAATTTATAAGGAAATTCCCCTCTAAGCAAGGTCATGCAAAAGACTCAATGGGAATATGGAAAAAAATTCAAAATATCCTATCTCATTTTGGAGTAGGAGGTAAAACTAAATTTAGTTGGATTTTTTGGATTATAACATCAAAGTTCACGTAAAATCACAACCAAAATTTGAGAAATACAAATAATTGTCATTATGAAAAAAAATTATAATATAATTACTAACTAAGTAAACAACTTAATTGCTTTCAAAACAAATTAACATTGTTTACCGTGTGGCGCCTTGAAATAGCTTCTACACCTATAAAACCTTCTCCCCTCTATATTTTTATATTCATATAACTAAAAACATCATAAACCAACTAAGATAGCACCAAAATGGCCTATGAATGCTAATGATCACCACATGGAATTGCACCAAAATCTTGATAGAGATTTGTAATTATTTCCTTTGACATGTCTCAAACATATGCATGTGTATATGAAAGAAGGTTTTTAACCTCCAAATTGGTTTTCCTTCTCCATCAAAAAGGCTTAAGGCATGTCTAACAAACCAAATTGGTTTAAGTGGATTGTAATATGATATTTTATTTTACTTTGTAAAGTTGATTTTATTTTTTTATTTTGCATTCATCTCAAAGGATGTAGATTTCTCAAAAGTAAGATTTGGGTTTACTAATAAAATTGATAAAATGGTGATTCACAAGATTCCATTATTCATGTGGTGTTGTTTATCCAAATGACATGTGAAAACCAGATAAGGTCAAATATTAATATAAGATAAATTAAAAAAAAAAAAACATTCAAACCCATTCAAACATGTAAGCCTTAAAAAGATGTAACTTTACAAACCAATTTTTTACAATCACGTATGGCAAAAAGGATAGTAATCAATCACACGCTTAATATTACTTCATTCTAACATGTAAGCCTTAAAAATATGTAACTTTACAAACCAAGTTTTTACAATCACGTATGGCCAAAAAAAGGATAGTAATCAATCACACGCTTAGTATTACCTCAAATTGAGAAATGAAATTTACACAGACCAACCAATTTGAATAGAGGAAACAAGTATTTACTTTTTCTTTTCTTAATTTACTAAAGAATAAAGAAAATCACTTAGCTTTGCTTGGTATAGTGGTAAATAAGGGGAAACAAAAGTGACAATTTGAAATGGTGAGACGAATGGTTTAGAAAAGGCTGAACTCTTTCTCTACTTTTATGCAAAAACCTTCCTTGTTCTTGTGTTTTTATTGATTCTCTTATTCGATTCGAAGGCTTTGAAGTCCATTGTGTACTCAATTTCTAGTTCGTCAAGCCTTAAAATAGTCCAAATTTAGGTGGTATCTAATCTTTTTATTTAGAAGACCAAGTCATATTTGTGCTCTCATCTTAGTTGAGCAATGTTGTGTTGGAAGGAGTCAATGTTAAGACCAAATTTGCTAAGATTAAATTTTATTTTCAAACGGCATCGTATGAGGATTATTCTTAGTTTGAACAACTTCCTTAGGCTCAGATTTACCTTTGACTTCTATGAAGACCACATCTCAAATGTACATTGTTCCCCTTGATGTAGGATCCCAGATATTATATCCTCGAATCCCTTCTTTGTATCCGATGAAAATACATTTGACTGCCTGCTTGCCCAACTTTCTCCTCTTTTCTCTGCGAACATGCACAAATGCATCACAACCAAATACTTTAAGATGTGTCACTGATGGCTTCTTAGTAGACCATACCTCATTTAGAGTCGTGTCGAATAGTGCCTATTAAGGAGACATATTCACTAGATATCTTGCAGCATCGACTGCCTCTGTCCATAATTCTTGTGCGAGCCTAACACCATTGAGCATGCTCCTTGCCTTATCCATCAACATTATGTTCATTCTCTCGGAAACTCCATTTTGTTGTGGGGTATATGGTGTGGTATTTTGGAATGATATTCCACACTTATTACAGAACTAATCAAATTCATTTCCACAAAATTCACCACCATTGTTAGTTCTCAGCACTTTAATCCTCTTCTCTATCTAGTTTTCCACAAGAGCTTTAAACTCCTTAAATATCTCAAAAACCTCTGATTTCTTCCTCAAGAAATATATCCATATCTTCCTTGAAAAATCATCTATGAAGGAGAAGGAGAGATAATACATGGATCCACCAAGTCAGGGAACTGTAACTGGACCAAGCACATCACTATGTACCAGTTCTAGAATCCCATTTTCCCTTGTCGCTCCAGATGAGAACCTCACCCAACTTTGTTTCCCATATATGAAATGTTCACAAAAGTAGACTTCTAAACAACATTCAGGAAAACATTCAAACATACCTTTTCTTTGCATAGCTCCAAGTCATTTTTCTCCAATGTGCCCCATCCTCTTGTGCCATAACCTGGTCGGGTCGAGTTCATCGTGTCTTGTTGATTCAATTTGAACCGACTTGGCTTGAGTCGAGTCGATTCTAGTTGTCTCGAAATCAAGTCGGGTCGAGTTGGAGTCAAGTCAATTTTAGGAGAAATGATGTTGTTTCATCCAGTCGAGTCGACATTCCCTAACATCTTGTACATGGTACCAATCCGAACTCCTTTCATTAAGACCATTGCACCTCTAACCATCTTAAACAAATCCTTATGAAGCAGAGTATACACACCTGCATCACTCATCTTGCTGACAAATATCAGGTTTCTTACCAAACCCTGAATGTGTAGCACACTTGGAAGGGTTGTCTTCATCCCATCCTGCAGTGTCAATCCGACTCTTCCCCATCCGACAATTCTGGTTGTCAATTTGTCCCCCAAGAACACATTACCCCCATCATATTGTTCATATTCACATAACCATTCTTTATTTGGTGTCATATGATAAGTTGATGCTGAGTTGATCAACCAAGCATCTTGATCCAACTATGTACTGGTCGACGCTAGGTACACATCACCTCCCTTCTTAAAGGTCATATTTCTCTTAGTCTACTGCTTCTTGTCAGATCCAACATTGAATTTTGTTTCCTTCGACTTACAGTCATTTTTATAATTCCAAGATTTACCGCATTTCCAACATCTTCCCATCGACTGATTCGGGGATTTAAATCTACCATTCTCCTTGAACTTTCTATCGAAGAATCTACCTTTATCTATGTCTACCGATTGACCTCTCACTACTAGAGAATCTTTGGTTTATCCTTCCATGTTGTTTCTTCTCATTTCATTTTACAACAAAGAAGAAACCACATCCTCTAGCACTAGTGTGGTTGTATTACTCCCAATATCCATGACTAAGCTATCCTAGGAGTCTAGAAAATAACATAATAGGTTGATACATTTCTCCTCATCACTGATATTTATATCCATAGATGATATTTGGCTTAACATGGTGTTAAGCGCATTTAAATGATCAATTACCGAACTACCATCACTCATCCTCAGAAGATACAGTTTCTTTCTGAGAAAAACATTATTTACCATATATTTCGACTGGTATAAGCTTCCCATCTTGTCCCACGGTTTCTTGGTCGAATATTCACCCGATACATTCAACAACATTGAATCTGCAAGACAAAGTCGTAGTGTACTTCTTTCTTTTCTTTCGAGTTTCTCTCATTCTTCTGTTGACATGTTTGTTGGTTGGGTACCTGGATATACCTTTGTCCATTGTTCTCAATCCACAAGAAGATCTTCCATTTTAAGCTTCCAAAGCTCAAAATTATGGCCATTGAATCTTTCTATCTCTATTCTAGAACTACTCGCAATTCTTTACCGCGATATTTAAGACAATTTATGATTTATGAATCCTACTGTACCTAGGGTTTAGTTCTCAGATTCAAGATTGGAAAATCAAGATATGATATACTCACTAAAGCATTACACCCCTATGATAGCTCACTTTTCAAGGCAAACCTAAGATCTGATACCACATGTCAATAATGCAGGACAATAAAAAATCCTTCAAAGAAACAAAACCTAGCCATTAAATTGTGAAATAAAACTCTTTTATTAAAGACCAAGTGACAAGAGAGATCCCTCTCTGAGCTGGGCAGGCTAGTACCCATCTCTAAAGTGGTTTTTAGGTTACCTATGTCGGTTTTTTTATCAGCAAAACAAATTTACAGAGTGCTAACATAAGCTTCCCATCTTGTCCCATATTTTCTTGGTTGAATCTTCACCCGAGACATTCAACAACACCAAATCTGCAAGACAAATTCGTATTGTACTTCTTACTTTTCTTTAGAGTTTCTCCCATTCTTTTGTCAACATTTATGTTGGTTGGGTACCTCGACAAACCATTTTCCATTGTTCTAGATCCATAAGAAGATCTTCCATTTTAAGCTTCCAAAGCTCAAAATTATGGCCATTGAATATTTATATCTCTATTCTGGAACTACTCGCCATTCTTTAACGTGCTCTTTAAAAAAAATTACAACTTACGACTCTTACTATACCTAGGGTTTAGTTCTCAAATTCAAGATTGGAAAATCAAGATCTGATATACTCACCAAAGCATTACACTGCTCTGATAGATCACTTTTCAGGGTAGACCTAAGATCTAATACCACATGTCAGGAAATGCAGGACACTTCCATACCAATTATAGTAGAAGAGAAGAAGAATTTAATCAAGAAATAAAATGACATAAGAAATCACACAGTACACCGATATTTTACCTTGGAAACCCTTAAACAACAAAACCAACATTCCTTGGTACACACCTAAGACACAATTGATATCATACCCTCTTGCACAGGCAAGAAAAAACCTGTAACCATTTCATCTTACATATGCATGACCGACAATCTACACTTACACATGTATTAACCTGCAAAAGTGCATCCTATGGTCAGTTAAAACAATAGGCTTTATGGACTTAAAACACGCCTATTTATAGAATTTACAACAAGAAAAAACCTAAATATTGGTGCTCAAAAATGGTTATAGATCCATGCATATTATTGGCAACAAATCCCACAAATACATGGATTTTGTTATAGTCAACTCGAAGTCAGGTTTACCTGTCTCCCTTCATTCGGCCTCTAGTCGATAGTCTCACACCAACAATTCAACCTATTGTTGGTTTACTTGTCATCGATATATTCGACTTTGACTTTACCCGGTTGACTTCCTCGACCTTCAACTTGTTGTCTATATACCTCGACTTCGAACTATTGTTGATCCACCTCGACTTCAACCGTCAGTGTCGATTCACCTCGACTTGAATTTCACTGCAAATAATATAACAACCCAAGAGGTTCCTCCTCTATAATGTTCTTAGTTTGTTGGTAGACACTATATAAATGGGTTCAAACAATGTTATGGGAAGTCAAGAAGTATTATATTTGGAGTGGTTTCTGATTAGGAGGTTTCCCCCTCAAAAAGGCAAGTGGACAGGAGTGGATCCCTTCCTTAATATGATCTATTATATGGTGTTTCCCTACCTTAATGGTTTTCATATAATAAAGTGTGGATTTTCCATATTATTTTGTGTGGTGATATTATTTTTATGTATAAAGAACTTAAGAATATCTAAATTATTTGTATTTGTGTGTATCGAGAGATGGCTAAGATTTGTTGAGAATGTTTCTAGATATACATTGTGTACCTGTTTTGAAATGCCCAACGTTTCGAATGGACACTCCACCCATCATCAGGGACAACAAAAAGATGAAATGTAGGGAAAAGAGTGTCAATGTATGTATTTAAATAGGAGGAAATGTAAATGACCGTTGAATAATAAATAGGTAAGGAATCAATGAAAATAATCAACAAGCCCATTGAAATTACAAAGAGAAATAACTAAAAAGACACAAAGTAGTTGTTAAGGAAAAATAAAAATGGATCAATAATTATAATATTTAATAATAATGTGATTAGATTAGTCAAAATAAAAGAGGAATTTAATGTTGATGTCGTAGATTTCTAAATAATAATGATCATAATGTATTATAATAATATAATAATGTATTATAATACATTAATATTATAATAATATAATATGATAATGAGAAAGATGTGATTTAAAAATAAATATAAAGATGTTAGAGCATATTACAAAATGATAAAGAAGGATATTTCTATACTATAATATAATATATTAGAGAAAAAGAAAAAGAAGAAAAAGATATAAAGGTGTTTAAATTAGAATACATATTATAATTACAATACATTATTATAATAGTATAATACAATATGATAATGAGAAAGATATAATTTAATAAATAAAAATATAAAGAAGGTAGGGAAGATTATCAAAATAAAATTATCGAAAAAGAATGATAGTGTTATATTATAATATATTAGAGAAAAAGGAAGAAAAATATATAAAGGGATTAGAATAAAGTTAAGGCACAAGAGGAGGAAAGAGAAAGTTATCGCAGAAAATGGAAGAAGTCAAAAAATAGTGAGGAACCAAAGATAAATCCGATTCAATGCTTTGCCCATGTGTCTACCAAATCCCTTGCTCCTATGACAAATCTGACATAGGTAAAATTGGTAGATCCTTCCAAGCTCATCTCAAAGAAAATGTAGTTGATACTACTCACAATCAAATCTCCAAATCAGCTATCACCGAACACTCCTTCAATTCCAAGCATCTCATTTTCTTTGATCAAACCAAAATCCTAGCCTCATCCCCTCATTACTCCTCTCGACTCATTCGAGAATCTCTTGAAATAGAAAAACACCCTAATAATTTCAATCGCAAAGATGGATACAAACTTAGCCAATCTTGGAAACCCATCATTCACCACTTCATCATTAGGCATCCTTCATTACGTCGCTACCCCTACCCTTTATCCCTCCCTCTCCCTGTTTTCCTTTCTGCATTGCTTTGATTCCTCGCTATCTTTTGAATTCTTCAATTTTCCGCGATAACCTTATCTTTCCTCCTCTTGTGCCCTAACTTTATTCTAATCCCTTTATATCTTTTTCTTCATTTTTCTCTCTAATATATTATATTATAATACTATCCTTCTTTTTCATTTTGGTATTCTACTCTGCCTTCATTATATTTTTATTTATTAAATCATATATTTCTCATTATCATGTTATATTATACTATTATATATAATGTAATATAATTTTAAAATGTATTCTAATTTAAACCCATTTATATCTTTTTCTCTAATATATTATATTATATTATAATATAACAATATTCTTCTTTTTCATTTTGTAATCTTTTCTAACATCTTTCTATTTATTTTTAAATCATATTAAAATACTAATTATTATAATAAATTATGATCACTATTATTAAATATTATAATTATTGACCCATTTTTATTTCTCCTCAATGCCTCATTATTAAATATTATAATTATTGATACATCATTGTTTCTCTTCAACGACTAATTTATATATTTTTAATTATTTTCCTTGTAATTTTAATGGGCTTGTTGATTATTTTTATTGGCTTTTTGTTGTTCCTCATTATGGGTGGAGTGTCCACTCGAAACGTTGGACGTTTAAAAACCAGGTACAGAGTGATTATCTAAAAACATTCTCAACATTATGTCTAACTATGAAAACTTACATTTTCAAATGACTAAGATTGTTTGTTTGTTTGGGAAGGAACTACCCATGAGTTTCATGGAATTACAAGTGCATATTTTAATTCAACTCATTGATGAGGTTAAATTATCTTAGGCGATGTCATTAGATGTTCTTAGAGAGGTACATGAAAAAATTGAAATGGTTTGTTTGACAAAAGTAAAAACCCAAGGGGTCTATGGCAGAGAGGTACATAGTATACAAGTTATTCTATAATTATGCTAGTGAATACATGAAGTGAATCGGCCACACACCAAGTGCAATGGTTTGACATGGGATGGGGATAAAAGGGAAGGGGAACTATTTCAAATGAACAAGAAAAGATGCATGAGAAAGAGTAAGTCACTTATCTTTTGTCAAATTTAGACATAGTAAATGTGTACATTGAACTTAATAATATATATTTGATCTCATGTTATTCATTTCCATTTCATTTATATGTTAGCAAATTCAAAAATTGATTACATTAATAAATTTGTTCTCTACAACATAGAGGAAATGCAACCATGTGTCACATTGTATGAATATAATAAGAGAAACTAGGACAGTGTTGAATGGTAGAAGTATGCCCTATCCTAGTCATTTAAAAGAAAATATGCCAATCATCTGTCCCAACAGTTAGATAGTTGATCAGATCATAGATAAATATGGTATGTGGTACGTTCGATTGTTAGCCACGTGGTGATTAGAGAGAAATATGATACGTTCAATTGTGGTGAAGAGGATGCACTAAACATAGGGATCGTGTGAAATAACTATGTAATAATATCTTTGTTTGTTTGTTTGTTCGATTGTTAGCCACGTAGTGATTACAGAGAAATATGGTACATTCAATTGTTATCCATGTGGTGAAGAAGATGCACTAAAAATAGGGATCATGTAATAATATATAATCTATTTGTTTGTGTACACTATTCACGTATAATATATGTTTGAATTATAACATGCATTATGTGTTTATTAATGCTCGAGTTATTAGAGATATAATATGGTTATTTGTTTGCATTTTTATAGGTAGACTTGTTCCCATTTATGTGGGCATAATGCTAATGATGGAAGGGAAATTAGGTTATGTTGGAAAAATACAAAAAATCATGCAAGTGGACTTCTCAATTTTCCACTATATTATTTTTAAGTGCAAGTAGTGGGAAGAAATCATGCAAGTGGACTTCTCAACTTTCCACTATATTATTTTTAAGTGCAAGTGACACATGTGTTCGACGGGGAATCACTACATGTGTTGGATAGGGAATGATGATTTATACTTAAAAAATGTGATCTTATATCAAAACATCTTTTTGAAAACAACAATGTTATAAGCGAGGGAAATAATCAAAGTCATGGAAATGAAGATTGCTATGTACATGTTTTTATCTCAACATTTATATTATGGATGTATCATTTTATTATGGTTATCTATAATATGTCAATGGTGTTTTTTTCTTAATGAAAAATTAATTATTATGTTGGAGTCACTTGCATAAATTTTTTATTGATATATATTTATTATCATACATTAATAAAATGTTCTTTTGTATGCACACACACATTTGTTTTTTTACAATATCATCTAATAAGTAGTGGACTAAGTACAAACATATTTTATGAAATATACTTGATACATATGCAACAAGATACACTAATTGTTGAAATGTGCCAACTAATTTCCCAAGATTGTTGGGATATGGGCAGATTTCTTGTCTCTTACTACTCTACAGTCAGCTAAACCAAATCAACTAAAAATAGAATATGGACATGTGTAACTTTTTGATTAATTTGTGTAATTGTTTGATTAGTGTGTGTAACTGTTTGATAGATGTTGTATATTTATGCATTCTTGTAGAGGAAAAGTAGAGTGTGGGATGAGTTTAATGAAGGTTGTAAGTTGGTGTTTGGTTTTTGTAATTCTCCCTTGATCAATAAGAATATTGATTATCATTTCCCTATGGATGTCTCCCTTTTGAAGGGTTTTACCTTGTAAATATTGTGTTCATTGTGTGATTTATGCTTGTTTTATTTATTCCATTAAAATCTTGTTATGTTTATTCTTATGCTACCCAAAAAGTGGTATATGAGTGGGTTAGCCAAGCCAAGTGGATCTATGTGATTTTAAGAGAGACATTGGGCGATCCGCGTGCTATACGATTTCGATCTGTGAGTCGCATGTTGGAAGATGGAGAATTTGTTGTACAAGGGGTGATAGTTTCTAACCTATCATGGGTAAACCGGTTTGGAGGTTATGAAAGTAGAGATACCTATGAAAAAGAGGTATTAAAACAAACTTTTGGTTACATCAAGAAACACGAGGTAGATGCATAACACATTTTTTAAGTACAACATATATTTTATGAAGGATCAAAACACGAGGAATGAAGGATCGATTTTACATTAAGCACATGATATATCTCATAAAGGATCACTTTAAATTAATTGGTGGAGTTATAAAAAATTGTCTTTTATAAATAAATGAGGTGGATGTTTATTTTTTAAGAGGTGGATGGTTATTTGTTTAAAAGGTGGATGTTTTAAAAGGTTTTAATGAATATATATTTTAAAAATTGTTTGGATTAAAACTTTTTTTGTTCAACCTTGAAATAAGATAATTCCACCATATTAAAAAAGATTAGTTTTATAAGATATAGTTTTTTTGGAGGTTTGTGCTAATGGAAAAAGTGCAGAGTTCAAAGTTTGATGTGAGAAAATTCAACGACAAGAATAACTTTGAGCTATGGAAGCTCAATATGTGAGATATTATTGTGCAAAAAGGATTGAAAAAGGCATTTGCAGACAAGAAAAAAAACCAACAAGCATGACAGATGGGGAGTGGGAAGATCTGGATGCAAGAGATCTCAGTATCATTTGTTTGTGCCTGGCAGATGAAGTTTTGTTTAACATCGCTGGAGAGGAGACAACAAAAAACTTATGGAACAAACTGGAAATTCTTTACATGACAAAGTCCTTGACAAACATAATCTATTTGAAGAGGCAATTGTATTTCTTATGGATGAAATAAGGTACACAAATTGTCGATCATTTAAATTTTTTCAATACCTTGATTTGTCAATTAAATAGTATGGATGTAAAACACGAAGATGAGGAAAAACCAGTCACACTATTGTGTTCATTACATGAAACTTGGGATCATTTAGTCACATCTATGTGGTTTACCACAACAAACGCCATTGATTATGACACTGTTGTGGGAGCTCTTTTGCCTGAAGAGTTTAAGAGGAAATCTAGTTTAGAAACTTCCACATCATAAGAAATTGTGACTAGAGGTCAATCTACAGAAAGAGGAGAGGATTTGAGTGAAGCATTTAGGTCTAAGTAAAAAGGCAGAAAGGGTAAGGGAAAATGTTGGTTCTGTGGAAAATATGAGCATCTCAAGAAGGATTGTTGGAAAATACAACAAGCATCCAAAGAGGACTCCATAAAGGAAGCAAATTTGGCTGAGACAGATTCATGTATGGTTGATGACGTTTTGTCTATTTCTATTATATTAAAATATCAAGAAGAATGGTTGTTAGATTCAAGTGCTTCCCACCACATGTGCTCACATAGAAATTGATTCACTTCTTACCAATCTATTGATGAAGGTGTTGTTTTTATGGGAAATGGTATTTGTTGTAAAACTGTTGGGGTTGGAAACATTAGAATCAGGATGTTCAATGGTATTGTTAGAAATTTAATGGATGTAAGACATGTACCCGAACTTGAAAATAATTTTATTTATTTAGAAGTTTTTATTCTAGTGGGTTTAAATACACAGGTCAAGGTGGATCACTGAAAGTGTTGAAGGCCAATTTAGTGGTAATGAAGGCTACAAAGATTGGGAACCTTTACAAAATGGAAGGGAGTACTGAAATAAGTGAAGCAATGGTGGTATCTATGAAATAAATGTCAACTTTTTTACGACATCATCGATTGGGCCATGTGAGCAAGAAGAGGCTACAGGTACTGGTAAACCATAAGTTACTTCCACACTTACAATATTTGAATTCTTGCAAGTTTTATATATCGGTTGGTTATGATGATGAGGTTAAGGGATATATATTGTGGAATAATATTTCCCACAAAATCATCATTAGTGGATATATGTACATATAACAATTAGAAGTAGTTCAAGATCGCAAAGAGGGATTTGTTTGCAAACTCAGGGAATCATTGTATGGCCTAAAGGTACCTAGGCAATCGTACAAGATGTTGATTGTTTCATGGTGAGCCAAAATTTATCAAGAAATAAATATAACCATTGTGTTTATGGTACATTTGTTATCTTGATGTTATTTGTTGATTATATGCTTGTTGCAAGACCGAACATGATTGAGATCAACGTGTTAAAGGCTCAGTTGGATATGACATTTCATATGAAGGATCAATGAGCAACAAAACAAATATTGGGCATAGAAGTATACAAATACAGGAATAATCGTAAGTTGTGGTTATCACAAGAAAATTCTATGGAGAAGATATTGATGAGGTTCAATATGAACATTGTGAAACCAAAAAATATCCTTTTAGCTTTCCATTGTAATCTTTCTTCAAGTTTATGTCTTGGTTATGAAGAAGAAAAGGTTTTGTCTCGTATACCATATGTTACTACAGTAGGAAGTATGTATGTGGGGAAATGGTCAAGATTAATATTCCACATGCAACAACTGGTGTTGTGAGTGGACACATGGCGAATCTAGGTAAAAAGAATTTGGAATGGGTGCTTCAGTATCTTAGAGGCATAACGAGTATCACCTATGGTGGTTGCAATGATTTATTGTGTGGTTATGTTGATTTAAAACTTGCAAGAGACTTGGACAAGAGGAGATCTACCTCAGGTTATGCCTGCATGAATGCAAGGATCTATTGGGTAAGTTTGGACAAGTACAAGATAAGGTGTTTCATGGTAGTCAAAGTGTTGCACATTTGACTAACAATCCAACGTATCAAAATGGGACAAGGCATAATTTTTTAAGACAATTCACTGATGGAGGTGAAGTGGTTCATACTCAAGCAAATTGTGTACACATGTTCACAAAACTAATATTGTTAGAGAAGTTGCGGTGGTGTTTGGCTTGCAGGAAAGGTGATGAATAATTTTGGGCATGATAGATAAGGTAAATTGTTTTCAAGGTGGAGATTGTTGAAATGTGGCAACTAATTTTCCATGATTTTTGGGATATGGATGAATTTCTTGGTTCTTAGAACTCTGTAGTTAGCTTAACAAATCAACTAAAAATAGAATATGGACATGTGTAACTATTTGATCTTTGTGTAATTGTTATGTATGTATCTGTTTGATATGTATACATGTTCGCAGAGACAAAGTGTAGTGTGGGATGAGTGTAAGGAATGTTGTAAGCCAATGTTTGGAAATACCGTGTTCATTACATCAATATTAAGATCATTAATAAACCATAATCCATCACAGTGTAGATGAAGTTGTAAGATTGTTCATTCCATAATTAATTAATTATGTTAATAATTAAGACCATTAATAAACTATAATATATGTATAAAAAAATTAAAATTGTTTATTTTATGGTTAATTACATAACACCCATTAAAAAAATTAATTCTTAATTATTTATGTTGAATTGAAAAAGTGTAGTTTTTAAAAATATTTTTATTTCAAATAAGAAATTAATAAGCTTAAATTTTGTGTTGTTGTTTCCTATGATTACAATATTTTTTTTATTAAAATAATTAACAAAAAAATATTTAATTAATAATTATTATAATAATTATACTATAATAATTAATAATTTTAATTATTAATAATTATACTATATAATCAATTTAAGTCAACAATGCATTTTTTTATATTAAAATACTCTATAAAATAAAAAAGTTTAAAAATAAAAATTAATAAATTTGATAATATGATGATGAAGTTTAAAGTTTTTGTTGTTTTTTCCTATGATTATAATATTTTTTATTAAAATAATATACTACATAATTTAATTTAATAATTTATTAATTTTTATTAAAATAATGTATAAAATAAAAGCCCAAAGGGTTTTGATCCAATGGTGGAAAGTGAGGAGTTTATCACCGTTGGTCAAGGTTCAATTCTCATGAGGGCTTTACCTGGAGCCATGGGGGAACCTTGAGGTGGTGGTCGAACGTGTGGTTGCACCTAGAGATACTATATTAAATGGTATCGTGACCCGTGCACACATAAGTGGATCAAAGCCCACCCCCATGTCCTTCAAATTTTTTTCATAGCATATAATGAACTGTAATCACGATAAACGAGTTAATGCGAGTGGAGGCTCTGGAAAACCCTAGCTCCAAGCTCAACGCGACTCGTTGCATGACCGAACCAACTCACTCTGCTGCAAACCACCTGCCAAGATCAGGCATCGACAGTCTTTTGGTCTGATCCGTCAGGATGAACATGGAAGAGGGGGGGAAACCCCCCTCGTACAACAACATTACGTCCAATGATCGATCAAGAACAAGAGAAAAATGGCCATCTTTTGAGCCACCTTCGTAGATGCACGAACAAATCCTCACCAAAGAACAAGGACTCAACAAGGAAATGGAGTTGGAATCCAACATGTCTCATCCAAAAGCACCTCGTGGGTGGGAGCCTGGAAAATGCATCCCACAAACAGAAAAACCCCTGCGATACCTAATAAGCTCAACACGAGTGGGTGAACACACCATGTTCATGTGAGAGCATGCCCTCATTAACAAATTCTTGGGACTATGGCCATCTGAACATGACCTGAACAGATGGATTAAGCATTGGTGGAACCCCAAAGGTGATTATGAGGTTCAACTCAGCTCCAAAGGATTCTTCACCATTATCCTATACAACCCCGAAGACCGAGACCAAATCTTTGAGAAGGGCCCATACTTCTACAACTCAACAGGGTTATTCCTAAGATTCTGGACAGAACGCTTCAGTCCAGACAAGGAAGACTTTACAATGGCACTAGTCTGGATCCACCTCTATTCCTTGCCGTAGGAGTTCTGGCTAGAGGAGATTCTCATGGGAATAGGAAACACAGTGGGTCACTATGTCAAAGATTCAGAAGCCACAAAGCAAAGGAAATATACTTCATATGCCTGAATATGTGTTTACATGAATATATCTAAGGCTCTACCAGGGGCGGTAACTCTGGAATATCAGGATGAAGACTCGCAACAAACATTGGACTATGAACATATCCCTTTCCACTGTAGAAAATGTCATGAACATGGCCACCTGTTCAAGGACTGCCCTCTGAGTAAGCAAGCCAGCGATACCACATAGAAAGATGGATTTACCACTGTCACAGCCAGAAAGAAAAACTTACCAGGAAGCAAATCCTAGACCCCAAGCCCAATATCTCGACCAAAAACTCATACGAGATACTGAACCATCTACCGAAAGATGAAGAAATCCAAGATCCACACAAAGAGCCGCAACAAAGCAAAGGATAGATCCAAGCCCCTTCCTCCTCTGGCACAAACCGGGAAACATACCCAGAAGAGAAAGGAGACGGAGATGATGACATCTTAATGTAGGTGGACGATTGAGATCTAGCAGGCATTGACCTAGAAAAACTTGAGGAAGCCCTCAACTAAAAGAATCTGCAAGGCCTCCCTAAAGAGAAAATCTAAAAGGTACACAAGGCTTTTCTCGACTCAACTGTAGGATCCACGACACGCTTGGGAATAGAAACAGACCCAGGCTCAGGCTCAAAAAAGATACCACGAGAGAACAAAAGAAGGGGACGCAAAACGGTGCATCAACTAATCAAGGAGGCGGACAATCTTATGATCAACTTAGGATAGATCCATAATCTCTCAGAGGGATACCTCCACCCAACACCACCCTCATTATGATGAATATCATAACCTGGAACATTAGGGGACTCAACGGAAGATCCAAACAAAGGATCCTTCAAGAATGCATAAATACAGAAAACCCAGATATCCTAATGATACAGGAAACAAAATGTGCAGGGACAGAAGCTGAAATCATCTTCCAGCGTATCTGGAGGGGATGTGACTTTGTTCAAACAGACTCCTTAGGGGGTCTAGCTATATTATGGAACCTGAATACCACTACTCTCAGCAGATCCTTCTCCACAATAAGCACCATACCAACCCACTTTGAGGTCAACAGCTCGAATCAGGAGGGGACCGTCACCAATGTCTATGGACCCCAAAGACAGCAGGAAAAAGAAAAATTCATGGAGAGGCTAGCTCTTATCAAATCTTTGTTGACCACACCTAACTGGATCATTGGAGGCGACTTCAACATGATCCTGACGCTGGAGGAAAAAACAGGTGGGAGCAAAATGTTGGAACAAGATAGTGGTAAGTTCAAAATCCTCATAGAACATCTAAAGTTAGTAGATATAGAAAACAACAATGGTACTTTCACTTGGTCCAACCTCAGATCTGGAAACCAACATGTAGCCTGATGTCTAGATTGCTTCCTTGTAACTAAAGAACTAATTGAAAAGGACCTTTGTATGGAAAGTCTCATTCTCCCCAAAGTTGGCTCGGACCACTGGCCAATAGCCTTCCACCTGGAAATAGAGGCAATACTCAAACATAAACCCTTTCAGTTTGAAAAATTCTGGCTCACACACCCAGACTTCCATCAGCTTGCGAAAACATGGTGGGCTCAGGCAGAAATAGATCATGGTACAAGTATGTACAAATTCCAGCAACGTCTCAAAAAATTTAAGCAATCTCTAAAGCACTAGAATAAGAATACCTTTGGAAACATATTCCAAAGCATGCAGGAAATAGAGAACAACTTAATGGAGATACAAAAAACTTTCATCTTAGGGACTCGAACTACTGAACTAATGAAAGAGGAAGAGTAGATACAAGCGCAACTAGAAGAAAGGAAAAAGCAAGAGGAAATCTTATGGAGACAAAAGTCCAGAGTACAATGGCTCAAAGAGGGGAAAAATAACACAAAATTCTTCCACAGGACCATGATACACCACCGACACATCAACAAAATCACTCATCTGGAGGATGGATAGGGAAACCCGATCAGAGAACATACCCAAGTAGAGACAGAGCTCAATAGGTACTACCACGACCTCCTAATAGAAACCAGGGTAGACAGGGAAGAAACCATCAACCGAGTAACCAGTCACATACCCTCTTTGGTGACCCCAGAACATAATGCAGCTTTAATGAAACATATCATGCAGGAGGAGGTGGACCAAGCAGCAAAAGATATGCCCCCAAGGAAGGCCTCAGGCCCAGATGGATTTACCACTGACTTCTTCCATCACTGTTGGGACATAGTAAGGAAAGAGGTTTGGGAGGTAGTAGAGGAATCTCGGACTTCAGGCCAAGTCCTCTCGGCCCTCAACGCCACCTTTCTCACCCTGATTCCAAAAGAAGAATGAGTCACAAATCCCAAGCAGTTCAGGCCCATCGCTCTATGCAATGTAATCTACAAAATCATTACAAAGGTGGTTGCGAATCGCCTCAAGCCAATTATGCCCTTCGTAATATCCAAAGAACAGACAGGATATGTAGAGGGAAGACAAATCATGGACAATGTTATTCTAGCTCATGAGGTCATCCATTCTCTCAAGTCGAAAAAAACTCCATGTATGCTAATAAAACTTGATCTTTCAAAAGCTTTCAATAGAGCCAGTTGGCAATACCTACGGGCCACTTTAAATTCTTTTGGTTTTGATCAGCATTGGGTGAACTGGATCCTAAACCTCACCTCCTCATCCTTCTTTTCCATCCTCGTCAATGGAATCCCTTCCTAACCCTTCTCACCCTCCAGAGGCATCAGACAAGGGGATCCCTTATCGCCCTTTTTGTTCATTCTCATGGCAGAAGGCCTCAGACGCTCCATTAAGACAACGGTCCAAGAAGGATCTCTCAAAGGCCTGCCTTTGCACAATATCCAACCGGAACCCTCACACAACCAATTTGTCGATGACACCCTACTCATGAACTCCCCAATAACAAAAGAGACAAATAATCTCAACTCCATCCTTTCGGATTTCACAGAAGCGTCAAGCATGACACTTAATCTAGACAAATCCAAACTCTTCTTCTTCAATACTCCGGTAGCGGTCCAACTTCATATCTCCAAACTCCTTGGAATACCCAAGAGCTCCCTTCTGTCCAACTACCTAGGCATTCCTCTAACAGGAGCGACAGCAAAATCCATATCCTGGGATAGCCTCCTCCTTTCCATATCCAACAAGCTGAACAATTGGACCTTCCAAACGCTAAACATTGCGGCCAGATTAGTCCTGCTCAAATCGGTCCTTCAAACCCTTCCCATATACCTTTTCACTGCTCTAGCCGCCCCCAAGAAAATCATCAGAGCTATAAGGAATCTTCAGCGAAACTTCCTCCGGCAAGGCCTTCAACCTAACAAGAAGTGGGCGCTAGTAGGATGGTATAATATTTGCACACCAAAAAGCATGGGAGGACTAGGACTCCAAGATCCAGGAAAGCTTAATCAAGTAATGGGAGCCAAAATGTTGTGGAGGTGGTTGAAAACACCAAATGCCTTATGGGCGCAAATCTGGAGGCAAAAATATGCTCCCTCCATGTAGGCCAACCAACTCATCAGACACAATATCATAATACAAAGATCTAACAATTGGAACACTGCATGGAAAAACAAAGACTCGATACAAGATCACGCCTTTTGGGAGGTGCGAAATGGAGAAAGTGCTATGTTTTGGCAAGACTCGTGGTAGCAACTCAAACCTCTAAATGACCTGGAAGAGCTAACGTCCCTCAAACAAGCTCTAAACCAAGACACTCCCCAAAGAGTGAAGGATCTCTGGAAACCCAAGGAGCAAAGACTGCAATGGCGGCACTGGAAGACCTCCAACCAGGAATTAGGGGTCCCAGAGAACCTTGACCTACAAGGTTGGAAACACTATGCAAGTCACCGGAAAATCCCCCACAGAGAAGGCCAGGATATTCTTAGATGGGGGCACTCCACAACTGGTAACTTCTCAGTCAAAGAAGCCTACTACCTACAAGGCAATTGCCAAAACGAGGAAAAGGAAAACATATGGAACAAGGTTTGGAGCTCGACACTCTGGCCCAAGGTGTCCACCTTCCTTTGGCTGATTGCACACAACAGAGTCCTAACCTGGGACAACCTTAGAAAAAGAGGCTTCATTGGGCCCTCAATATGCATCTTATGCCAACAACAAGAGGAAACCAAAGAGCATCTTTTCAACAGATGTCACTACAGCCAATCGATCTAGGACCAAGGAGCTCAAATGATGCATCGATCCAATCAAAACAGAAGCAACACTAGTGGCACGATTGAAAACTGGGACTCGGGCACTTTCAACAATCCTTTACTGAATTACATATGTCAACTCCTCCCTAGTTTTATTCTCTGGCAGATATGGAAGGAACGAAACAAAAGAATCTTCCACTCCAAAGACTCCACACCAAATTTAACTTGGGAAAAAATCATCACACTTTTCAAGGAAACAGTTAGAAGCAAACACTGGAAAACAGAGGACCTAAACTGCAGCCCAGAAGAATAATGCATTCTCCAAAGATGGCACCCCATCTTGATCAATAAACTAACGATCAAGACACCTAAATGTCAAAACAATAGCCCAACCAACTGGACCCCTCCTCCTGTAGAGTTCATAAAAATTAATTTCGATGGGGCTTCCAAAGGAAACCCAGGACCAGCTGGCTATAGAGCAACACTCAAAAACTCCAGAGGAGAGATCCTCGTCCTAGTAGCGGGATATTTGGGGGAAACAACAAACAACGCAGTAGAGTTAATGGGCCTTCTGCAAGGTCTCCAAGCAGCAATTGTTCGACATAGCCACCAGCTCATCGTGGAGGGGGACTCGTAAATTGTCACCCAACTAATCACCAAAATCCTCCACGGGGAAAATCCACAAAAAATATCACCCAGCTGGAGACTATCCGGGCTGCTAGAGGAATTTAAGGGCCTCCTCAGAGCCAACCTCAACATCATACCTTCTCATGTGAAAAGAGAGGCCAGCAGAGTAGCATATTGTTTGGAAAATGAAGGAGTAACAAAGGAGACCGAACATATTTACTGGGAAGCACATAGCTCTGAAGATTCAGACATCTCAGAGTGGTGTCAAGCTCTAGCTAATAAGGATCTCCAACCCCTAGATGGGGTGCCATGCAGAGAGGGAAGGACACATGGATTAGTGTTGGGCGGTGCCATAAATGTTGGCCACTGGCTCCCATCTCCTCGCCATAAATGAATGGGAGTGAACCCAGGCAGCAGACACCAACGATGAGGCCTCTCACTCGAGCGAGCAGGACAGGCGATCAATGCATTAAGACCACAGCCTTAATGGCCAAAGTCATCACCTTCGTCCTTATCAACCGCCTTGGAGGAAATTTTGTGATGCATTTGAAGTTTGCAGAGCCGAAGCCTGAACCTTTGCAGAGCAGGGATGGAGCTTTACTTCTAAGCATGCCACGAGCAAGGGGGCGACCTCGCAGAGGCACGACATGGTACACAGCCGATTCACGCCGGAAGCGACAAAAGAATTTTGAAAAAGCATTGGCTCTAGCTAGCAAAAGGAAAACTAGGAAGGCCAGGAGAATGGGAATGCCTCCCATGGTGTATGTTGAGGAGATTGTGCCGGATGAATCCATCTAGAGCCATCCAAAGCTACATAGAGAATCTTCTATTCACAGTCCTAGACAATTGGAATCCCCCCACCTGTTTCGAGAAGGATGTAGTAACCCCTGCTCCAAGAACAATGCACAATCCCAGGGATGCTCCAGCTGAGGAATTAACATCTTGCTTCGTGGAGGAAGAATTCCAGAAAGGAATGGAAGGAAACAGAGAGGAATTCATGACCGACGAACCTCCTGAGGTAGTCGCGCAGTGCACTAGGCAGATAGAACACCTGTGTGGCAATGTAAAAGAATGAAAGGATGAGGCCGACCAACCACCACTCCTTCATCTGGAGCACCTCGATTTAATTTTTGACATCCGCAGCATGGTGGACGACCAGATATTCAGGGCCATCCGCATAAATCAACGCCTTGATATGATCTACGCTACTTACTCCAGTGCATCCCCAAGACATCAATGCCCCACTTGCAGGTCTACGCAATTCCAGTCAAGTGAGGAAAGAATGGAGGCGAGGATAAGAACATCGGCTAAAAGGTTTTTTACATGCTCACAGTTAGAAACTCTTTTCTTTTGTTGCATACCAGCAATATAGCTCACTTAGCTTGTAGTAATGCTACTGTTAGCATAGTAAAGACAAGACTTGGTGTAAAGGTGGCCATGCATCCTGGTTTCCTTCGGGCAGGATGGTAGCCTAAAATTTTGTTTTTTGATAAGTGGCATGGCTCAGCCAGCTGTCTCGGTTTCCTCTACAGGCGGGACAACTGTCAGCTTAACCGAACTATGTAATTCTGCAACTTTTTTTTACTCAAAAAAAAAAAAATCTATAAAATAAACAGTGTAAAAGTAAAAATTAATAAATTTGAGAATATAATTCATTATTTTTATTAAAATAATATATAAAATAAAGAAGTTTAAAAATAAAAATTAATAAATTTGATAATATGATGATGATGATGATTAACGTTCACTAAGACCAAATTTCCAAGATCACCATACTTTTGTAGAGTTAAGGTTAGGAAGGTTGGTAGTGTGACAAATATTTTGAAAATGAGATCTAATATGGGTATAGACTGAACAATCTAAGATAAAATGCTTTTCATCTTCAACCTTCTTAGTGTATTAAAGGTGACACACTCTTTAATAATATCTTTATTAGTTAATAAAATTTTATAATTTATTAACTAATATATTAGATAACTTCTTTCAATAAATCCATTATTTTTATTTAAAAAACATATTTAAAAATACATTAAATAGAATTTTAAAATAAGAATCAACAAAAAAAATTTAAATCATTTTAATTTATTATATTTAATTTTTTCCTTCGATATTATATTTAATTTATTAAACATATAGAGATTATTAATTTTTATTAAAAAAATATAAGAAAAAAAAGTATAAAACAAGAAACAACAATTTTTTTATTTAAATCAATTTAATATATTAAATATATAATAAAAATTATTATTTTTTATTAAAAATATATATTTAAAAATAAAATTAAATAAGAATCAACAATTTTTATTTAAATCAATTTAATTTATTAAACATATAATAGAGATTATTAATTTTTATTAAATATATATAAGATAACATTTTATAAATCAATAATTTTTATTTAAATCAATTTAATTTATTAAACATATAATAAAAATTATTATTTTTTATTAAAAAAAATATAAGATAAAATTTTTATTAAAAAAAATGAAGATAAAATGTTAAGATAAGAATTAACCATTTTTATTTAAATAAATTTAATTTATTTAACATATAATAAAAATTATTAATTTTTATAGATAGAATTTTAAAATAAGAATTAATCATTTTTATTTAAATCAATTCAATTTATTAAACATGTAATAGAGATTATTGATGATGATGCCAATTAAAGTCTATTAAGAAAAAAAATAGTTTCACTATTGAGCTCGTGAAGATACTACAACCCCAAACTTCACATCCATAAAGAGTAACAGAGATACTACAACCAAGAGTCTCAAAGAGGAGTTTCTTCTTATCCCAACTCCAAAGATCACTTGATTTACAATTGTTTTCGAGCCCATAATAAGCTTTCCATCCCCTAATAATCCTTTTCTCAATGCTATAATTCCAATTGAGCTTGTGGTGAATATCAATTCCAAGATATTTGTATGAAGTCACTTCCTCCAAGTTGTTTTTTTCATATACGAAGGTATCATAAGGGATCTTATTGGATTTAGATCTTATTAGATTTAATAATCATGACCTTAGTCTTATCAGTATTAAGAGTCATGGGGACTCCTTTCCATAAGAATGATATCATCGACATAAACAAGAAGATTGATGACTATACTAGTGAAGAAGAATTAATCTCTTTTGACCATTTAAACTTAGCAATAACCAACCCTCGGTGTATTTAACACTTTTATCTCTTCCAACCTATTCCAAATGTTTTTCTAGGAACCATGTAAGTTTTTCTAAAGTCAACAAAATAATAGAAAAGATTGGTTTTAGTAATGCAGAACTCCTCTGCAATGATTCTAGAGGTAACAAGATGAAGATTGATGACTATACTAGTGAAGAAGAATTAATCTCTTTTGACCATTTAAACTTAGCAATAACCAACCCTCACTTTTATCTCTTCCAACCTATTCCAAAGGTTTTTCTAGGAACCATGTAAGTTTTTCTAAAGTCAACAAAATAATAGAAAAGATTAGTTTTAGTAATGCAGAACTCCTCTGCAATGATTCTAAAGGTAACAAGATGGTCCATAGTTGGCCTAGCCTTTAGCTCTTTTACAGTGACTTTCTAGCCAAAGGCTACTCTTCTTTTCCAAAATAATTCCATAAAGTTTGGCTAAAATCAGGCTAATCATAATGGTCCTATAATTAAAGGGAATGTTTCTATCCCCATTTTTAAAAATAGGAACAATGATGCTTCTGCTAAATTAATCCTTTGTAGGGACAATAAGAATTTAAAGTTTTAAGGACTCATTAGAAGCATCCCTAATGGATTTATCCTAAGGGTGGTCGTTATATTATTCTTTTTATAGGACACCTCTAAAGAGAACTTGTTAATAGAAGTGGAAAGGGTAGTTGTAAAATTTATTAAACATATAATAAAATTTATTAATTTTAATTAAAATAATAATTAAAACAAAAAATTTAAAAATAAAATAAAAGATATTTTTATTTAAATTAATTTAATTTATTAAACATATAATAATTTTTAATTTATTAAATATATATTAAAAATCAATTTTATTAAAATAATATATTAAATAAAAATTTTAAAATAAAATCAAACATTTTTCTTTATTTTTATTTAAATCAATTTAATTTGTTAAAAATATATCTAATTTAAAAGATAAACTCTTGAAGGGATTGCTCTCTCCTCTGTGCTGCGGACTGCAACCAGACCTAGCCGCCGGCCTCTGCCTCTGGCGCATGTCAGATCCTCTCCAGCACATGTTTCTTCAGCCGAAGAGTGTCAGCTTGAAACCCTCGATCTTTTGGAGCCCACTCTGAACACCCCCACGGATGTAGGGCTCATGTAGAATTCTGCCAATGGATTCTAGTGGGGGCTCTGGCCCTCCTCCTCCGCCTGATATCATAGCATTCAAAGCTTTGATAGCTACAGCACAGAAACGCCCTCTCACGGCCAGTCAGCAGAAGTTTGTTAAGAAGCTTGACTCGATCCCCACTGTAGCTCTCCCTGAAGAAGAGACATGCAAAGCTGCCCTGAATCTCGTCGAGAGAGGGCTTATAGGCCAGTTCACGGGACTCTGGCCGTCCCCAAAGTCAGTAGAAGATTGGACACAAAGGAACTGGTCACCTCTGATCAAAGAGGGAGTCAAGAGCTACTTCGTTGGTAAGGGTTTCTTCATATTCGTTTTTGAAAATACAGATGACAGAGGTTTAATCTTCCGAAACGGCCCCTATTTCATGGGACCACAAGGATTGTATCTAAACAAATGGTCTCCCGATTTCGACCCCACGCAGGATGTCCCCAAGGCTGTCCCGGTGTGGGTGCGTCTCCCACATCTGCCTCTTCATTGTTGGAATAAAAAAATCTTTCAGATCATCGGCAATGCGCTTGGAAAATACATCGACCATGCAGCAAGGAAAGACAAGTTCTCGTGCGCCAGAATCTGCGTCGAAGTTGATCTAGAAGAGGGTTTGCCTGAAGCAATCAATCTCACAATCGCTGGATGGACACATATCCAGGAACTGGACTACGAGCAGCTCCCCTTCAAATGCAAATACTGCCACGGCCACGGGCACTTTGCAAAGCACTGCAAAAAAAAAGCAGAGGAGCAATCAGACATGCCAAAAGAGAACCAATGGACAATAGTGCAAAAGAACCCCCAACAAAGAAAGGGAAACGGCAAAAGGAACAATGCAGGAGCAACAGGCAGCTTCAAGAAAACTCAAGAACAGGAAATAAATCCGAAGAAAATAGAAATCCCGCAGAACAACCATGCAGGAACAACTAATGAAAATCAGGAGCAATCAGAAGCTCCTTCACTCAATAATGATAAGGGAGCA
>ML784813.1:592995-651323 GCA_009831015.1 Picea engelmannii
TACAAGGGACAACAGTCATCCACCTGCCTTCTGGAAGCTAGTATGGGACAACTTAGCTCTCCCCAAAGTCAATTTCTTCTTCTGGACAGTGGTGCAAAACAAACTTCTTACAGGGGATAATCTAGAGAAACGGAAAATTGCAGAGCCTCACAGGTGTGAACTCTGCAGAAGCAATACCGAAACAGCCCAACATTTATTTCTGGAGTGCAACTTCGCCAAGGAAGTATGGAGACTCTCCCTTCTGGACCTGCAAATTCCAGCCTTTCCCCGAAGCACAGTTGCTGCTTGGTTCGCCTCTTGGAACAACATCTATCCTCTTTGCATTCCCTCTAAATCCTTCTGGCGAAAAATCTGGACAGCAATCCCCAAATATGTCTGCTGGCAGCTATGGTTGGCACGGAATGACCAAATCTTTAATGAACATTCTCGCACCCCCCTACAGGTTTCTGCCAAAGCTAAAGCTCTTCTCTTGGAAACAGCCCAACATCAGTACTTTAACGAAGATCCCCTGCTCCGACCTGAAGAAAGAAGATGGCTCAGTCCGTTAGAACCCTCTCCTTGCAAGCGCCTTCTCATACCTCAATCAGCAAACCCGGAGTGGAGATTAAGAGAATCTGAAGAAAGCTTCACATATTGGTGGAAATCTAAACATCTTACCACAATCTTCTTTGACGAGGCCTCCAAAGGAAATCCCGGAAACGCGGGTGCTGGAGGGATCATTTACACTCCGGATGAGACCATAAGAAACTGCTTCTGCTGGGGCCTTGGACAGAAGACTAATAACCAGGCAGAGATCCTTGGCATCCTTAGAGCTTGCCTAATAGAAAGAGAAAAGGGAGACAAAGATATCCAAATCTTCGGAGATTCAGAGCTTCTTATTAAAAAATTAAACTCGGAGGACCTATTCAATAATGCTAGCCTCAACAAAATTCTAGGTAGAGTGAAAAGAGTCCTTCAAGCCTTCACCTCCATTAAGTTCTATCACATTCTCAGAATCCTGAATGGAGAAGCGGATCGGATGGCAAACAAAGGATGCACCCTCTCTAAAGGGCAGATCCGAATCAATGACGACATCAGCTACCAAATTCCTTGAAGACAATGTAACAATGAAGTCGAAAATGTTGGCTATCATCTATGTACCCGGGGCTGCCTTGGCAAAGACCCTACTATTATTTTCATATAAATAAAAATCATAACCGTTCCAGTTAAAAAAAAATATATATATATATCTAATTTATTATCATGGAAAATGATAATAAGCATTGTTAAGATAAGAGAAAATTTTCACTAGTTTCATAGTGAAACTTGAGGTAGATCAATTCCTAAAATGTCATGGGATGAAAGAGTGTGTCACCTTTGTTACACTAAGAAGGGTGAAGATGAAAAACACTTTATTTTAGATTGAAAAACTTCTCTTAATGTTTTTTATCATCATCATCATTAAAATTAATCTAACAATAAGAGCACATCCAATCACATTTCAACAAATTCATTTATAAAGTAAAAATAAAAAAATCATTCATAAATTAAAAATAAATAATCAACAAATTCATTTATAAAGTAAAAATAGAAAATCCATTCATAAATTAAAAATAGATAAAAAAATTTCAAATCAAATCCACCATGCCAATATTTATATTTAATTATATTTTAGATTTAAATAAATTTATAAATTTAAAAGATATGTATTCACTAGTAGTTCTGAATCCAATCCACCATGCCAATGTCAATATTTATATTTAATTATATTTTAGATTTAAATAAATTTATAAATTTAAAAGATATGTATTCACTAGTAGTTCTGAATCCAATCCACCATGCCAATGTCTATGTTTAGAGAACTTTTCTCCAAGAATCCAATCCACCAAGTCAATGCCAATGTTTAGAAATGTCCGTTTAGAAATGTTAGTTGTTTGAATCGAATCCACCATGCCAATGTCTATGTTTAAAAAACTTTTATTAGAGAACTTTTATAAGAATCCAATCCACCATGCCAATATCTATGTTTAGATAACTTTTATTAAAAAACTTTTATCAAGAATTCAATCCACCATACCAATCTCTATGTTTAGAGAACTTATTAATTTTTCTAAACTTATTAAATTTTCATTAGAAAATTTATTAAATTTTCAAATAATTCGTTCTCATTATTTATTTAATAAATATTTTAATGCCCATATCTATGTTTAGAGAACTTATCAAATATGTTTAGAAAACTTATTAAATTTTCAAATAATTATTTATCATTATTTATATGAATCAAATCCACCATGCCAATGTCTATGCCAATGTCTATGTTTAAGGATCTTTTATTAGAGAACTTTTATAAGAATCCACTCCACCATGCCAATGTCTATGTTTAGATAACTTTTATTAAAAACTTTTATCAAGAATTCAATCCACCATACCAATCTCTATATTTATGTTTAGAGAATTTATTAATTTTTCTAAACTTATTAAATTTTCAAATAATTCTTTATCATTATTTATTTAATAAATATTTTAATGCCATCTATGTTTAAAGAACTTATCAAATAATCTCTATGTTTAGAGAACTTATTAATTTTTCTAAACTTATTAAATTTTCATTAAAAAATTTATTAAATTTTCAAATAATTCTTTATTATTATTTATTTAATAAATATTTTAATGCCATGTCTATGTTTAGAGAACTTATTAGAAAATTTATTATATTTTCAAATAATTATTTATCATTATTTATATGTCTATGTTTAGAGAACTTATTAAATTTTGATTAGAAAATTTATTAAATTTTCATTAGAAAACCATGTCTATAATGTTTAGAGAACTTATTAAATTTTCATTAGAAAATTTATTAAATTTTCAAATAATTATTTATCATTATTTATATAAAAAACTTATTAAATTTTCAAATAATTATTTATCATTATTTATATGTCTATGTTTAGAAAACTTATTAAATTTTCATTAGAAAATTTATTAAATTTTCAAATAATTATTTATCATTATTTATATGTTATGTTTAGAGAACTTATTAAATGAATGAAAATTTATTAAATTTTCAAATAATGATAAATGTTTAGAAAACTTATTAAATTTTCATTAGAAAATTTATTAAATTTTCAAATAATTATTTATCATTATTTATATGTTATGTTTAGAGAACTTATGTTTAGAGAACTTATTAAATGAATGAAAATTTATTAAATTTTCAAATAATTATTTATCATTATTTATATGTCTATGTTTAGAGAACTTATTAAATGAATGAAAATTTATTAAATTTTCAAATAATTATTTATCATGTTTAGAGAACTTATTAAATGAATGAAAATTTATTAAATTTTCAAATAATTATTTATCATTATTTATATATCTAATAATTATTTATCATTATTTATATGTCTAGAGAACTTATTAAATTTTTATCATTATTTATATGTCTAGAGAACTTATTAAATTTATGTTTAGAGAACTTATTAAATTTTCATTATGTTTAGATTTTCATTATGTTTAGAGAACTTATTAAATTTATGTTTAGAGAACTTATTAAATTTTCATTATGTTTAGATTTTCATTATGTTTAGAGAACTTATTAAATTTTCAAATAATTCTTACTTATTATTTATTTAATAAATAAAATAATAAATATTTTACTTTTAGTATTAAAAAGTTGGTTCAACTAATTCCATTCATCCGTTTAAAGATTTAAATAAATTTAAATCTAAGTTTTTTAAAATTGCATAATGTTTTAAATTAATAGATTCAGTCTTAATTCCATTCATCCGTTTAAAGATTTAAATAAATTTAAATCTAAGTTTTTTAAAATTGCATAATGTTTTAAATTAATAGATTCAGTCCTATGTTTGAGAAATATGTGAATTAGTCTCATTCATATACTCGGATACCCATGAAAACAAAAAGATATTCTGCATTCTTACAATATGGGGATTTAGAATTATGGAGATTAAGATTTCTATTTAATTAATGAAAACATATCAAAATGTTGGGCTTGTGGACCTGCTGAAGTAGGTAACAAAATTTTGGGCCTGTGGACCTGCTGCTGAAGTAGGTAACAAGACAGTCAATTGGAACGAGGAGGTTCAAAAAGTCTGTTTATTATATGAAAATAAAGTCATAAGCAACCAAAACTTTGCATGAACAATAACCTCTCGCTGTAGCGGAATTTACATCGATTCTACTATGAATTCTTCAGTCCAGATCCTCACAAACATATTATTATTTGAAAAAAAAAAACAAACCCTCACCAACGCCCAAGACGAGACAATGACTGGAGAAAGGGTAATAAAACTCTATACACAGCCGAGACGCCATACATACTAATTTTTCTTTCAGTTAAGAAGAGATTTCGATGGCTCTAACCTCAGCTTTAGGCTGAGGCTGTTTGGGGACCGTGACAGTGAGCACTCCATTTTCAATTGTAGCCTTCACCTCCTCCACCTTCGAATTTTCCGGCAGCCGGAAACGCCGAAGAAATTTCCCGTGAGAGCGCTCAACACGGTGCCACCTGTCGTTCTTTTGTTCTTCTTCTTTCTTGCGTTCGCCGCTTATATGCAGAACTCGGCCGTCTTCCACCTCTATCTTTACCTCCTCTTTCTTCAGACCTGCCAAGAAAAAAAGGTAAATACAGAAACGAAAGCAACAGGCAGTCTCTAAAAGACATGATGAATACCTGGAAGATCGGCTTTGAAGATGTGGGCGTCTGAAGTTTCCTTCCAGTCGAATTGAGTGTTGGCAATGGCTGTCGCATCATCCCTTGCAGAATGCCTGATATCACTGAAAGATGGAAAAGCCCCTGCTTCAAAAGGGTCCCATAAATCCAGTGAAAGAGGATCGAAAACGCTGGATCGCCTGCCAAAGAAGCGAGGAACGAGAGACATGCTTGCAATGAATATGACTAAGACAATCACGAATTGGAAGATTTATAATGCGAATAGCAGATCGTATAAGGCTCTGAGACTTTCTTGTTGTTGTGATTGGCGGAGGGATAGCAGGGAAGCATTTATAGCAGTAGGGGGAGATGGGTAGAATGTTCAAGAAGAATGAAGGTGCTTCTCAAACCTTCTCAATGCTCATGCTCGTCGACACGGGGAATTGTTCTAGCGGCTTCTATCGAACCGTTACGGACTCGTATTGAACAGTTACGGACTCGTAGCGCGGCTTCTATCCAACAGTTACGGACTCGTATTGAAATTTTTTTATTTTTCTTTCATCTCAAGTAAGATTTGGTTTACTAATAAAATTGATAAAGTGGTGATTCACCTATTAAGATTTCGTCTTAGTCTAGGCCACGAATCTAGCAATCGATTCATTTTTTATTTTCAATTTTTTTTATTAAAAACATATTTTTCTCCTTATCAAAGTTGTAATGGTACATAGTCGTATGTATAAAAAGTAAAATAGTTATTGTTTTGTAATATTTTAATTCTCTTTATTTAAAAAGTTATTGGTTAATAAGTTTGAACTCTTATTGCCGAGCTATTTTGTCAATCCTAAGTTTTGAGTTTATTATCTTCATTGACCTTGTTTTTTATGTCTTTAAATAGATTATGACACAATACATTTTTTAAATTGTTTTTGAAGTCTTTAAATAAACTATGACACAATACATTGACAAACCTATTTCAAACCAATCTGAAAGGGTCTGAAAGGGGTTGCCTTTGATCATTTTTCTTCCAAACAGATATGAAGTAAGCCAGAGGATCTCTGTATGCGGTGAATTTTGGCAATGTTGTCTACCGCCTTTGTCCACTGCCATCGCCATCATCAAATTTAATTATGGGGTTCTTTCTCCATAGCTCAGATGCCTCTACACTGTATTTTTGATATTGATTTTCTGAATATCCATCATTCTTGAGCTGAAGCTGTTGTTGCTCGTGGGCTAAAGCGTTGTTCAAACTTTGGAGATCCTCGACCTACACTCAAGGTGTCCTACAATTAAGGTATGAACTATCCACTCTCACTTATAGTGATTTATAATCACATTCATATCTTTTGTAATGTGAAATAACGCTTATAATAAGCATACATGTAATCTAGAGAATGCACTTGTGGCTTAACATCTGGAGTTGGTGGCTTGCAAAAACAGTTGAACAAACAAAACTCTTACCTCTCAAGGATCTTGGTCGCTATTTCTCCTGAGCTTTGTCCCTTGAGGTGCTTCAAACCCCTGACGCACTCCTTGCACCCCTCTGCAAAGTTTTACGCTACCTCTGCTCATCTTTTGAGTCAATCTTGAATCGGACTTCGCACTCCTTATGGAAACTGTGCACTACTTGCACCATAGCTCTCAGAAGATAAATAATTGAAACTTATGGAACATCGAAGGTTCTCGCACTTCACCCACGATCCACTCTGGGAATGTGGACCTCAGGAGTTCCAGACTTCTATCATATTCAATCCTTCAAAGCATCGTATTGACAAACTCGTGAAGCACCCAAATCAATGGTTCCTACGTCCTGGCGAATGCACGTCCTAGATTTACTCCAACCTTGTATCTCTCGAACGTCGAAATGTCGAAGGACCTCTCCTTCTTCCATGTGTCCTCCTTCAGATCAACGGTTGAGGTCTACTCTGTTATTCGGGAATTCGTAGGATTTAACACTCCTCGTCTCTGCTCTCCCAAACTATTGGTCTTCCAGACTCAACGATCTGTTGACACGTGTCCACTGGAATCAATGCTCGAGATGAGTTCAGACTTCAGGACTTCAGGAATTCTTGACCCCCAAAAAAGTTATTCCTCAATTCTTCCGGAGTGCTCAATCTCCAGACTTCAATATCTGACGCGACGTGTTCTCCTCTGATCAATGGCTCAGATTGACTACAGACTTCGAAACTCTAGGAGTTTTGTCTCCTTTACATCTAACACACAATTTCCATCGAACTCGCGAAGTCTTAAAGACTTAGAGAGTTAAACCCTGCACTATTTCTCCAGATGTGAATATATCCTCACACTTTGTAAATTGTAAATAGAGGTGCAAAGTTGTGAATTAGTGAATTGCATACCTTTTTTCTTTTGGCTCTGGACATCTTTATGGGTCATGCACAGTGCGCACAGTTTCCTTTGTTTCACTTCTGCATCTAGTTGTTTTTACACTGGAGAAACAATTTTCCATTGGACATCGATTGTCCTTCTCCACCGACGCGATGAGATAACCCATCTACCGCCACAACTACCTAATCTCTTAGCGCTAGGCATATTGTCAGTTTCCTTGGCATATCGCATCTGTAAATCCCATACTCAAGTAACCGAGAATCAATTTCCGTGGATACACACTCTTAATACTGACTCTTTCAACAAAGATCTTGTAACAACCCTAATTAACTATGTAATTATCATGAATGATAAATATTAATTTAATTAATTATTAAAATAACTTTATGGAGACTTTATTATAATATTATTAAAATTGGTAGATGAAGTAATTAATGGGAGGGATAAGGTGGTTGAGGAATTAATGGGGGAGAAGGCGGTTGGAGAAATGGATTTGAGGGAGGAAGATAAGGGAGAGGGGAGAACTCGGGGAAGGGGATATTTGGTTTTGGGATATTTTGGTTTTTGGGAAGGTAAGAAAATTTGGGTAGGAAGAAGGAGAAAGAGAGGAAAGAACAATTTTGTTGGAATAGTTTTGTTTGAGGACTCTCATAGGGGCACAGTTGTTGATGAGAATTTTGGGCTTGGGGGCCAGGAAACCATAAGGATCCCTGGAGCTAGGGATTCAGAGAGGTTGTTCCTAGTTGGCTGGGAGGTTAATACTTAGTTTGTGCAGGATCAATATCATCAACAACATCATCAACCAGGAAAGGGCTAAAACACTAAGCTTCATGTTGAGGTAAATACCTTATGCATTTTCTTATTGTTGTTATCATTATATTGTTGTTAATCATTATACTTTTGTTAATTATTACACTTTTGTTAGTATGTTGCTAAACTGTCAATTATTATGCTAGAACAGTGATTAAAGAAGTAGGTTACAAAGAATTTATGTATTTATATTTATTTTATGAGGCTCTGTATTTACAGGCCTTACAAATGGTATCAGATAAAGTTTTACCCTCAACTTCAAGATTAAGTTTCCTAGAGGATGGGTGTATGTAATGCCACCTTTTGACTTAGACAGCTAGAATTACTTAAGGCCTAATCATTTTTATTTCTTATTCATTGTGAAACTATTAATGATACACTTGAACTTTTAAGACATATGAACCTATGTGAATGTCAATTCTTTGAATGTTTAACGTTATTTGAATTATGATGGATATTATGCAATCTATTTCTAACTTGAATATTTTGACATTTAAAGTTGTTGGTACGTGGATACCAGATTGAGATTATGATTAAATGCATTTACATGATGATAATGCATGGATATGTATGAGTTTGTGTTATAGACTAATCTGCAGGTCAAGAGGCTATGAAATGGCACAAGGATAATGATAATAGAAGGTTGATGTCGTGAACATCGACCGATAAACAATATAGTATGAATCTTTGTATGTGAAATTATGTTGGTTCAAATGCATTGATATGATATGTGGACAATTGCAGGTTTTTCAGGTGGTGAGACTGCCTAAAAATGAATATACGATGACAAAATTCCCAACAACACAGTGCCACTGTATATTCCATGGGAGGGTGTGGACCTTATTTCTATTAGGAGGGGTGGAATCATTTCCCACCGTGTATCCTCTGAAACCTAGAGTCATAGGAGGACAGTGTTAGCTCATGCTCCCCTAGACGTGTGATGATGACTATCGGTTTCCTATTGGGGAAGCTTGGTCAAAATAGTTGACACTTCCGCTTACGGGTTCTATTTGGAGTTAGGTCAATATAGTTGACGCTCCAAGATATTCCAACAAAGGAAGGATAGGGATGGAAGATGGAAGTAAGTTAGGGAGGAAGGATGAATAAAAGTAGTTGAGAGTGTGTGGGGATTTCGCCTTATAGAAGTTCTTGATTCCTCTTTTATGAAATGAATGGTCTCATTGATTGGATTGGACACATAAAAGAATTACTTTAGTTGTGATAATTAATTTTATTAGTACATGTACGAGTCATGCATGTAGTAGCTACACATGTATGCCTTACACATGTACACTAGTATGTATAAGTGTTTTAAATTGATGATGTTGATTATTTGTTGTGGATGTATAAACCATGTGTCATTACCCTTGTATTGTAAATTACTCTAACTTTGTGACGGATTTTCTTGAAGGGTGGGTGTATGTAACAACCCTAATTAACTATGTAATTATCATGAATGATAAATATTAATTTAATTAATTATTAAAATAACTTTATGGAGACTTTATTATAATATTATTAAAATTGGTAGATGAAGTAATTAATGGGATCGATAAGGTGGTTGAGGAATTAATGGGGGAGAAGGCGGTTGGAGAAATGGATTCGAGGGAGGAAGATAAGGGAGAGGGGAGAACTCGGGGAAGAGGATCTTTGGTTTTGGGATATTTTGGCTTTTGGGAAGGTAAGAAAATTTGGGGAGGAAGAAGGAGGAAGAGAGGAAAGAACAATTTTGCTTGAACAATTTTGCTGGAACAGTTTTGTTTGAGGACTCTCACAAGGGCATAGTTGTTCCTGGGAATTTTGGGCTCAGGGGCTAGAAAACCGTAAGGATTCTTGGAGCTAGGGAGTCGGAGAGGTTGTTCTTAGTTGGCTAGGAGGTTAATACTCAGTTTGGGCAGGATCAATGTCTTCAACAACATCATCAACCAGGAAAGGGTTAAAACACTAAGCTTTAGGTTGAGGTAAATACTTTATGCATTTTATTATTTTTGTTATCATTATATTGTTGTTAATCATTATGCTGTTGTTAATTGTTACACTTTTGTTAGTATGTTGTTAGTATGTTGCTAAACTGTCAATTATTATGATGGAACAATAATTAAAGAAGTAGGTTAGAAAGAATTTATGTATTTATATTTATTTTATGAGGCTCTATATTTACAGGCCTTACATATCTAGACCTTATAGTTCTTGGGCATCATCTGCATGGGCAGAAAGATAGACAGTACATGACCCATATACAGAGGGGAATAATGGGTGAGGACGGACTGCAAAGCCAGTCACTGGAAACAGATTCAAAAACATGGCTCTAGGTTGGGTTCACACACACTACTCTAGCTCGAAGGGTCGCGCTGGAAAACAAGAGCTCTTGGTAACTCTAAATCCCTTTCCTTGCCTCCGGTTGTAATTCTAAAGCCCTTTCCTTGCCTCCGGTTGTGTATAGATTTGTTGGTGTAGAAGCTAGAGATCTAACTCTTCCAACAAAAATAGAGAATGTACGTTATAGTTTGATGCCATTCTAACTACAAACCACATGTTTAACCACATGTCGGGGTTTGCAGCATGGTAGGCAAGTGGAAATGAACCAATTTATGTGTAATTTGCATCAAATTAAATTAATAGAAGTTAATTTGCATGTAATTAATTTGTATCCATTTAATTTAATGTTGGACACATGGCTTCTAACAGATTTGGGTATAATTTGTGTCTAATTAAATTGAATTTGTATTTCATTTTTAATATATCAAATTACTATGGTGGCAAATCTGCATGTATTACTTGTGTCGGTAAGGAACGTGATGTGTGTTATAGAAAATTCTTCACTTATCCCTATGTAATTCTCAAACTCAAGAAAAGATGCATAATTGTGGATATCATATTCTATGAGTATCACTTGCTCTACATAACCCTTCAAGTTCTCATCAGTAGGGATGTGCACCAGCGGGTCCAGTTCTTTCTCTGATAAAATGAGGTTGGGTACATCTTGAATAGGAGCCTTCTCACTCTTGGGATTGTTCTTCTTGGATCATTTTCCTACAACTGGTACTATGCAAGGCACCATTCTTTAAAAAATGTAGGACATTTTGAGACAGAGCAATATTTGAAAGAAAAAATGTCCTTGATTTGTTTCCAATGACAATTTGTAATATTCATTTTCTCATTTTGTTTACTGAACATACTCTCTAAAAGTAGAAAAATATTTTGGATGCAATATATTTTATTCTATTCTTTCTTCATATCCTATCTATAGTCAATCTGAAGTATTTTTAATTAGATACAATTTAAAAAAAAAAATTAAGCCTGTTAATGACATGAGAAGAGGAAAAATGATGGGGTGGAGGGATTGGGAATGACATCCAAAGAGGATTGGGGTTGGGTTTGGAAGGTCTTGGAGCTACTGCACTTACCATTGGATTTATTGTGTGCTCTTTCGAGGATTTAGAGTAGCAACATGCCCTGACCATTTAAATTCTTCTACAATGTACAACAACCGAGAAAAACAAAAACGATGCAGAAACTCTGCCACATGTTCTAAAAACTGATGTTAACCTATAAATGAGATAAAGAAAATGTGACAACAAATAAAATAAATACATCTAAACTACACATAAATTATTTGATTGGAGAAGAACCCTTTTCAGCTTAGTTTAAGACAATCATGAATTGGAAGATTTATAATGTGAACACCAAATCGTATAAGGCTCTGAGACTTTCTTGTTGTTGTGATTGGCGGAGGGATACCAGGGAAGCATTTATAGAAGTAGCGAGAGATGGGTAGAATGTTCAATAATAATGAATGTGCTTCTCAAACCTTCTAATGCTTGTCAACACGGGGTATTGTTCTAGCAGATTCTATCGAACCGTTACGAACTCGTATTGAACAGTTACAGACTCGTATGTGCATATAGGCATATAGGTGTTTTTAATAATTTTGACGAGTTTAACTTTAAATGGCAGTCAATAATGACATGTAGCATTAAATGTTACATGGGACCATGTATACACAGTAGGATTTGAAATTTTATTGAACAATTGTGGATTCATATGTGTTTATAGGATTATTTTTACTTTTGAGAAGTTTAACTTTAAATGGAGATCAATAACAACCTTATTACACAACGTTAAATGCAACTTGGCACCGCATACACACTATTGGATTTGAAAGTCGAGTGGGACCGCATACACACTGTCGGATTTGAAAGTCGTGTGGGACTGCATACACACTGTCAAATTTGAAAGTATCAGGGTGGTTATTAATATTCGTTTAGAGTTAAACTTCTCAAAACTAAAAAAATCCTATAAGTGCATACGAGTTCCTCATTGTTCAATAGAAGCCACTAGAACAATCACTCGTTTGTATGAGCATTAGAAGGTTTGAGAAGCACCTTCATTCTTCAACATTCTACCCATCTCTTGCTACTGTTATAAATGCTTCCATAGTATCCCTCCATTGATCACAACAACGAGAAAGTATTTCAAATATGACAGTGTATACGTGGTCCCACGTAGTATTTAATGTCAAATCTAATGGTGTATACGTGGTCCCACACAACATTTAATGTCAAATCTAATGGTGTATATGTGGTCCCACACATCATTTAAATTTTTTTAGCGGGTTGGTTATTGATCGCCATTCTAAACAATGTGATTTTCGAAATAGGAAATAACTTTATCACATCCACGAGAAACATGCCCTGTAAATTCACTAAAATCACTAAACTTCCCAAAGGAAAGTCATATTTTTTATAGAAAGATGAAGGGCTTAAATCCATCATAATCATATGTGGAAACAGAGTAAGTTAACCTTGTAGCAAATGGTCCTTAATTTTCAACGAGATTTTTTAATAATTGTGGCAAGGTTTTTAATAGATTCAATTTTTTGATGGATTGTTGGAATCATAAGTTTTAATCACTAAAATTGTAATGTGGAGATATTTCGAGGAGATTGGGGATCTGTGAATCCATATACAATGTCAAAATTTGAAAAATTCCATTATAAAAATCATGATTTTCCATCACTAGATTATGTTAAATAACTTGTTGAAAAGAGAACTTTGCTCCAAGATTAGATGGCTTTAGAGGAAACAAGTTTTATCCCCTCAACCCAAACATGAGGCAAATATTGACACCAATCAAAATTAGTGTGTAGTTTTGGAGATAAAGGAAGAAGAAGAAGTCCCCGAAAAATATGCAACAATTAACCCTTCCCCTAAAGAGTTGCCAAGCCCACATCTAGATCAAAAAAGTCCTAGAAAATTTTGGAGCAACGAAAGGAGCTAGGGGAAATTCTAGCCTATGCTCTAAATAACCAAAAAAATATAAATGTTTCTTTGGAGGAGGTGGGAGATATCAAACACTAAAGGATGAAGAAGAGAAAGTCCCTCATATGCAAGGGATTTTAGGAAATATGCAATTCCATCCTTCAGCGCACGCTTTCTTAACTAGGAAAGAAAATCCAATCGGGAATGCAAAGAAAGAGAGGCGGAATAGAAGAAAGCATCAGGTCATCAATGCTCACTTGAAAAGTATTGGGACTTCTTGATATGAGATGAAGTGTTGATGTATCCACCTATGTGAACAATTTGTAAGGAAATTCCTCTCTAAGCAAGGGGATGCAAAAGACTCAATGGGAATATGGAAAAAAATTCAAAATATCTTATCCCATTTTGGAGTAGGAAGTAAAACGAAATTTAGTTGGATTTGTTGGACTATAACATCAAAGTTCAGGTAAAATCACAACCAAAATTTGAGAAATACAAATAATTTTTATTATGAAAAAAAATGATAATATAACGACTAACTAAGTAAACAACTTAATTGCTTTCAAAACAAAATAACATTGTTTACCATGTGGCGCCTTGAAATAGATTCTACAACTATAAAACCTTCTCCCCTCTATATGTTTTTACTCATATAACTAAAAACATCATAAACCAACTAAGATAGCACCAAAATGGCCTATGAATGCTTATGATCACCACATGGAATTACCAAAAGATTGATAGAGATTTGTAACCATTTCCTTTAACATGTCTCAAACATATGCATGTGTATATGAAAGAAGGTGTTTAACCTACGAATTTGTTTTCCTCCACCATCAAAGAGGCTTAACACATGTCTAACAAACAAAATTTGTTTAAGTGGATGATAATATGATACTTTATTTTACTTTGTAAATTTGATTTTTATTTTTATTTTTCCTTCATCTGAAAGAATGTAGATTTCTTGCGAGTAAGATTTTGGTTTACTAATAAAATTGATAAAGTGGTGATTCACCTATCAAAATTCCATTATTCATGTGGTGTTCTCTATCCAAATGACATATTAAAACTAGATGAGGTCAAATATTAATATTAGATAGATTTAAAAAAAAAAGACTTCAAACCCATTCAAAAGTTAGAATAATGGAGAAATCAGTTGGTGATTAGTTTCCAACCGTCACAACTTCCTAAAACCGTTCCTCAACCATTCAACATCTTATATATACATTGTAAATATTAATGATTAATTGGAACAAACTGGGCTTTGCTTCCCCTGTCTCTGAAATGTTATGAGTCGGTTTTCTTCATGTTGGTATCAGAGCGGGCGTGTGATGGATCGTGTTTGCGTGAGAGGGTGTGGAGCATTGGCTCTCGTTGAGGGAGAATATGCCCAAATCAGAGCAAGACCTGCATGGAGAGGATGTGGAACGCCTGTGTGGAGAATATGCACTCTTCTCCTGCTTCATGGTATCAACTTCACGATATACGCACTCTTCTCCATTGATCATTCTCTGCTCCAGATTCGAGAGGAGCCTCCTGTTGTCTGCTAGAGCAATGTTAAAACCATTGTTTGTTGGATAGTTGTTGTCTATTGTTGGATAGTCATTGTTGGAGATTGCAGTGGAGCAGCAAAGGGACAACGAGTGGGGAGGCCCTTAGCTTAGAGAATAGCTCCAACCCAAAGGCTTTTTTGTGGTGCATGTGCTTATCCTGTGGTGCACGTGTAGCATTTCCTGGTGTGGTGAGCGTGGAACTTAAGGATTGTTGGAGCATCTGTGTAGAGATTTATGATCAATGTCTATTGAGTAAATTTATTCATTTTTTATTGAGTTGTTGAAAGGAGAGCACATATGTTTCTTTCCTTTGTTTCTTGAGATATTGAATTGATAAAGGAGTTTGAAATAATGGAGAATCTACTAGAATAAATGTACCTCAACGAAGCCAACAAATTGGATGGATCAAATTTCATCAATTGAAAATTCAAGATGCAAACCTTGATGGAAGGTTATGGCGTATGGATGATCGTGAAAGGAGATGAAGCGCGACCAGATGCGGCTGCATGCGCAACAACGACAGTTATCCTAGACTGGGATAAGCGGGAGAACAAAGCCAAGGTATTTTTGAGAATGTCTATTAAGGATATCATAATTCTGCATATTAGAGATGCTAAGACTTCTAGTGAAACGTGGCAAGCACTTAAATATTTGTACCAAACTAATAACACGAATCACATTCTTTTCCTAAAGAGTAAATTGCTAAGTATGAAGATGGATATAAATGAGTATGTCAGTACTTTTCTTGGGAGGATTAAAGAAATGAAAGATAAATTGGCAGATATAGGAGAAAACATGTCAAACATTGATCTTGTAACAATTTCCCTAAATGGAATGCTAGAGGACTATCAAATGTTTATAACAGGCCTTGCAGCGAGGGAGAAAGCTCCCACTTTTGAGGAACTGACAGGTATATTGTTACAAGAGGAAGAGAGGCGCCTGATTTTGAAACCTTAGAATTCAAACTTAGCACTATGGACGAAGAAGAGATTCCCTAAAGGGAAACCATGAGAAGGAGGCAAAGGAGGAAGTTCATTTCAGAGGAAGTCAAAGCCAAATCAAGGTATGCCATCAAATAGAAATGAACCTAAGTGATTTTATTGTGGCAGGCCTGGGCATATTGCCAAATAATGTTATTAGAAGAAAGATGATGATGAGGCTAGGAATAAAAATAGAAAACGTCCAAGACACTTTGCAGAAGAAAACTCAAATATTGAACCAAAAAATCTTAAATTGTTTGTGTCAAATGCTGCGTTGTCTGTTGAAACTGATGATGTTGATGCTTGGTTTGTTGATTATGGCGCTTCAATTCACATGACATGTAATAAGAATTGGTAGACAAACTTTAAAGAAACACATAATGGTGCCCATATTTTTCTTGGATATGATCACTCTTATCAAATCAAGGGATATGGAGATATTTCAGTAACAATTTTGAATGGTACTATCAGAAACATTCACAATGTTGTGTATGTCCCTGGAGTAAAGAAAAACTTGATTTCTGTGTCCACCATTACAGATCGAGATTTGAAGATTGAATTCTTCAAGACACATTGTATAGTGAAGGACTTGCAGGATCATTACAAAATTGTTGCTTTAGGAGTAAGATTTGGAGGCCTATACAAACTTGATGTCACTAGAAAGGATCATCAAGCTTTAACTTATGCGACTATGCCTATAGAAACTCTTTGGCACCAAAGGTATGGTCACATTAATTATCATGATTTGTTGTTATTACAAAAACAAAGTATGGTTGAAGGACTCCCTACATTGAAGAATGAATATGCTGCTTGTGAGGGTTGTGCATTAGGAAAGATACACATAGATGAATTCCCCTCTAATCCTGATAGGAGAAAAAGAGATTTATTAGAACTTGTGCACACTGATTTTTGTGGACCAATGCAGAAAAGGTTGCTATGAGGTTCTTATTATTTCTTATTGTTTATTGATGACTGCACAATATACACATGGGTTTATTTCCTCAGGAAAAGAGTGATGTTTTTTAATACTTCAAGGAATTTAAAAACATGGTGGAGAAGCAAATAGGAAAACCCATCAAAATCCTTCACTCAAATCAAGGGGGAGAGTACATATTGTGTAATTTCATCAAGTACTGCAAAGATCATGGAATAGTACAACAATTTACAGTACCCCACACTCCACAGTAGAACGGAGTCGCAGAAAGGAAAAATAGAACTCTGGTGGAGTGTGCACGAAGTATGACGAAAGATAATAATTTCTCAAATGCTTTCTGGGCTAAGGCCATTATCACTGTTGTTTACTTAAATAATAGAAGTCCAACAAGGTGTCTTGATCATAAAACTCATTTCAAAGCCTTGTATCATTCTAAACCAACAGTTAATAATTTGAGGATATTTGGGTGTAAGGACTTTGCACATATTCCAAATGAGAACATGAAGAAACTTGATTCTAAAGCTATCAAATGTATTTTTATAGGGTACCTTTCATAATTTAAAGCATATAAATTGTTTGATCCATCTACTCACAAAGTGTTTACAAGTAGAGATGTAATATTTCATGAATAGGCAGAAGGAAACAATGAGGACAACAATCATGAAGGGTGGTAGGTACTTCTTGAAGATGAGGAGGTCAAAGAAGAGAAGCCGTGGCATGAAAAGGAACCCACTAACATGGATACATCTAGCAGTGAAGAAGAATCTTCACAAAACGAAGAAGAAGTCACCAACCAATTGAGAAGATCTTCACGACAGGTTCGTCCACCTAAAAAATATAAAGATTATTCCCTAATGAGTAATATTTCAAATGTCATAGAATCCATGAGTTTTAATAAAGATAATGAACATGAAGAGTCGAGAGAATCAATGGAGGAAGAATATGACTCTGTAATGAAAAACAAAACTTGGGAATTGACTGAATTGCCTAAAGATAAAAATCCCATAGGATGTAAATGGATATACAAACCTAAATTCAAATAAAATGGTAGTATAGATAAATATAAATCCAGATTGGTGGGAAAAGGGTATACACAGAAAGAGGGCATTGATTATGCAGAAAAATTTGCACCAATAGCTAAATTAAACACTATAAGAATGTTAATTGCACTAGCTACAGAACACCATTGCAAGCTTCACCAATTAGATGTAAAGTCTGCTTTTCTGAATGGTGAGTTAAAGGAGGAGGTTTACTTTACTCAACCAGAGGGGTTTGTGAAAAGTGGTCAGGAACATTTAGTATGTAAATTAAAGAAAGCATTGTATGGACTGAAACAGGCACCTAGGTCATGGTATGAGAAGATAGATTCATTCTTTCTTCAGTAGGGTTTTACGAGTAGCAAAAGTGATCCAAATATGTATACCAAGTTTGATGAAAAGGGGCACATTGTATTGATTTCCTTATATGTTGATGACTTAATTATTACATGAAATTCAGAAAATTTGATAAGTGGAATAAAGAAGAAGATGTCATAGGTATTTGAAATGAAATATCTTTGTGAGTTACATTACTATCTCGATCTTGAAGTTTGGAGAAATGTTGGTCAAACCTTTGTGTCTCAAGGTAAATATGTTAGAGAAGTACTTAAGAAGTTTAAAATGGATCAGTGTAAAGTTTCTTATGTTCCAATGCAGTAGAACATGAAACTTTACTGCGATGATGATTTGAAGGAGGTAAATGATACAATTTATAGACAGATGGTGGGAAGCCTGAACTATCTCACTATAACCAGACCTGACATATCATACGTTGTTAGTGTGTTAAGTTAGTTTATGGATAAACCTCTAGAAAGACATTGGAATGCAACGAAAGGGGTACTCATGTATCTCAAAGGCACACTTGATTATGGTATTAATTATATTGATTCATTCAATGTTGAGTTGACAGGTTACTCAGATTCAGATTGGGCTGGAAATCCAGATGATCAGAGATCTACTACAGGTTATGATTTTGGCATTGGATCCAAGATTGTTTCATGGAGAAGTAAGAAGCAAGCTATTGTATCTTTGTCATCCACTGAAGAAGAATACAAAGTGTTGTGTGCAACAACTTGTGAAGATGTTTGGTTGACAAGACTACTTCAAGATGTTGGAGAAGAACAAAAGAAATCTATGATAATCAAATCGGATAACCAGAGCTCAATCAAGTTGGAAAATAATCCAATTTATCATTCAAGGACAAAGCATGTTGATACTCAATTCCATTTTGTTCGAGAAAAGATGCAGTCTCGTGACATTTCTTTAATGTATTGTAACACTAGTGAAAACACTGCTGATATTTTCACTAAGCCTCTTGGGAAGATCAAATTTGAATTGTTTAGGGAGATGTTAGGTGTGGATGTAAATCATTTCTCCATTAAAGGGGAAAGTTATAACAATGGATAAATCAATGGTGATTACTTTCCAACCGTCGCAACTTCCTAAAACCGTTCCTCAACCATTCAACATTTTATATATACATTGTAAATCTTAATGATTAATTGGAATAAATTGGGCTTTGCTTCCCCTATCTTCGAAATGTTATGAGTCAGTTTTCTTCAAGATGGTTTCAAGTTCAAACCCATTCTAACATGTGAGCCTTGAAAATATGTAACTTTACAAACCAATTTTTTACAATACACGTATGGAAAAACGAATAGTAATCAATTAAGACCAACTAGTTTGAATAGAGGAAACAAATATTTACTTTTGCTTTTCTTAATTTACTCAAGAATAAAGAATAAAATCACTTAGCTTTTCTTGGTATAGTGGTAAATAAGGGGAAACAAAAGTGAAAATTTGAAATGGTGAGAGGAATGGTTTAGAAAAGGTTGAACTCTTTCTCTACTTTTATGTGACGACGTTCCTTCTTCTTGGTTTTTTATTGATTCTCTCATTCTATTCGAAGGCTTTGAAGTCCATTGTGTACTCAATTTCTAGTCCGTCCAGCCTTAAAATAGTCCAAATATGGGTGGCATCTATTTTGTTTTATTTAGAAGACCAAGTCATATTTGTGCTCTCATCTTCATCTTAGTTGAGCAATGTTGTATTGGAAGGAGTCAATGTTAAGACCAAATTTTCATTTGAAGGTCTTTATATTCTTTCATTAGCAATCACATCTAAGTGTTGGGTTAGAAATAGTAACTACTAAGACCAAATTTTCTTTCAGAGGTATTTCTATTCCTTCATTTGAAAGTGAATGACATAAATCTGTGCTCCATTCATGACTCTATGAAAAATTTATCATTGAAAATTTAGAAGCCTCTCATGTGGTGGGATTCTCCAAACGAACCTAAGGAAGTTTCAAACATTTTAAGGTAAGGGCATTGATATGTCATTTTGATGGATTTTGGCCATGGTACTAAATGTTCCTAAATTGACTAGTTAAGATGTGTTCCAATGTGATCTTAGTGAACTTTTGTGTAACACATTTTTTATAGATTTTTTTAAAGAACCCAAAAAATATAAAGCAAGTAGTGGAATAAGGTCTATGGTTTCCAGTTAAAGTTAGTATTACCTAAATTTGATCTAACAATCATATTGATCTCCACAACCCATGTTTTGTCAACTTTCAGGGTTATTTTGAAAGTGTTTACACCATGCTTGGGGTGCTTCATGAAAGTTTTTATACATGGTGTATGTTTATCCCCAAGATGGTCCAAGATGGATTGGAACATTAGAGACACTACAAGGAAATAACCTTCTTTTGAAGGTTTTTAATGTTACAAAACTTGGAAAAAATTTCAAACAAAACCTTTGCTACAACCTCCTCTATTGACTACAAAGGTTTTAGTGGAGGTTTTAAAGAGAGTTTCATATAACTAAAAAACTTTGGGTGGGCGGAGGTTGTAGCCGAGGTTTTTTTTTGGTGTTGTTATTGTCAAAACGCACTAGTGTGGTCTTGACAAACCCGCACCGATGTGTTAATATAATACAAACACCTTGGTGTGTTAATATAATAAAAACACCCCAGTGCATTTATAATTGTTGTGCATCGATTCTTCCTTTTTTTTCGTATACAGAGCACAGATACTCTTATAATTCCTACACAACGGTTCTGCCTTGTTTACATATGAAGCACCGATGTGTTTTAGGTTTTGTACGCACTGATTCATTTATGTTATAGTGAGCATCAATGCAATCAAGTTATCCTGAGACCCAATGCATTTAATATAGTGTGTTCCCTAGTTCTTATATAATTAGTACATATCGATGTCTGTTTTACCATGTGCACCGAAGGGTAGTGAAATTTTGAATATTCGAGGTAAGATGTCGCCACCATTATTTTAGTAAGCACCATTGCGTACATTACTTTTAGTGCCCCTGTGTATATTTTAAACATGGGCACCGTACAATTTTGAAACGATAAATATTATTGTACATTATATCCTTTACATAATGGTGCATTTTCTCAATAGTTCATACCAACACATTATTATAATTAATGTGCGTTGGTGCATATGACTCCTCAAAACAAACCACTTTCTATATTATGGCACACACTGTCTAGTGAGTTCAAAATAATACAATGCACTGATATGTATATTTTAATTAATTAATTTTTATAAATTTTCAATTAATCATTTCAAAATAAAATATTTTTTTATAATAATAATGTTTTATATTTTTGTCATTGCATTTTGATATAATGATTGCATTAATGTGTTATCCAATGAATTACATCTATGTTATTTGTAACAAGCAAAACATCCACATATTAATTATTCAGGAACACAACTTTTTACAACATTCGACAATGCAATGAAATAAGAAACCCATTTTATTATATATTAATAACAGACCCATTGTCATACAAAAAGGGACAACATAAAGGTCCACAATAATCAAATTGAAACTAACATGTAATTGTTACAGTTATTTGTAACAAGTCATCATGCAATTGGGACAATATGTCGAGTACATTTTTATCTCCATTTCCTAGGGATAACTAAGGAGATGATGTCTCGAGGCCATCAGGTTGCAGACATGGAGTACCGAGAGAGATATGGTTGACAACTTATACTTGCATAGATAGAGGCCCGCCTCACCACCACCGGTAGAATATTCATCATGATGGTATCTGCCACACCAGTTTGCTTCCAAAAGACATTAGGTATTTCTCCATGAAGTACAATCCAGGTATTATGGTGAGTGTCATTTCAATATTTGAGGCATTTGAGTCTATTGCATTTAAAATGTTATTTTGATTATGTAATGTCTGCTTGGAAGTTATGCTCTTTTCCTTGTTTCACCTTGGTGGTTGACATTGCGCCTTAGTAAGTGGTCACCCTTAGGGATGGGATTGCTATTGGGAGGTCCCCTTCAAAATTCATCATGCCATTCCCCATCATACTTACCACTTTCCACACATCATCCCCTCACCTCCTCATATTTTTGGATTTTTGGGTGTATTGACCCAAGAAGGGATTGTCCCTCATTTCATGGGAAGAAGGGGCTGAAGGCCTAGAGGTTTGTAGATGGAAAAAGATAAAATCCAATCATATACCTTCTAGATGCTTGCCCATGCATCTTGAGGACAATGAAATGTCTCTCATAAGAAACTGATGGGCCCCGTAAAAAAATAACAATAGAAAAAATTCCAACCAAGGTAGAGCATGTATGAGAAATGTTTTTCATGCTTAGGTAGAAGTGCCACACATTGTCTTCAACTTAGGGAATAAGAATGTGACCAGGGTAGAGTCAAGGTGGGAAATTGTTTTCATGCTTAGGTAGAAGCCCCACCTTGGCTTCGACTTGTAAACATCTTACAAAAAAGGAAATAAATGGGCTTTAAAAAATGATGCATTGAAAATGAAGGTGCAACACACAGAGACAAAGGCTCCCATCAGTGAGACACTATGATCCCTTGTATGTCATGAACCCCATGCCCAAAAGTATTTCCCCCATCCATGTCACCTTCTCCACATGAATTAGAGAGGGGTACACTTGAGAAAAACTCCTTGAATTGAGGTATGATTCACCCAATAGGTCACTTGGTCAACCCTTCCATACCTAAACTTGGCAAGTTGCATGGGATCTTTGAGCACTTGTTCAATTTGATGAGGTGGTTTTTGATGCACATGCTTAGATGAATCTTTTATCAATTTGATTTACTTATCACGATATGTTTTACTTGGGATCCTTGGAGGGAATATTCATTGTCTTTGCAGGACCTTCCTTAATGGTGGACAGTTTTAGAGGAACAAGCCTAGCTTGGATTTCCTTGGGGCATCAATCCTAGAGGATGGATACCATGGCCCACACACTGGATGATGATGGTATCCTTTGAAGGCTTGAGAGGCACCTTGGATGACCTCACCTAGCCACTGCAAGCCCAATGTTTGGTCTTTGGAGGTCAAAACGTCACATTTAGAGGGCTTGACGTCACCCTAGGGCTAGGGTTTGGCGTGGTTGACTTGACACTTGGCACCTTTTGGATGGAGAGAGGCCTTGGATTGATAGAGGAGACCCTAGAACATGAGAGGGAGGCCTTTGGAGGTCCAACGTTTCATCTCCAACCTCAACAATTTGCTAAAAATGATGAAACGTTGCCCTAAAGGGGTGGCATTTTGCTTCTTTTAGGGTTTCTTATGTGCAAAGCCAAATTTTAAATTGAAAAGGGGAAAAGTAAGGGTTTTTGACCACTTACTTTATGTTTTACCCTAAAGTTAAGTGGACAAACACTTTTAAGAGGATTTGTATAAACAAGAATCATTTCATTTCATTTTCATATAGCTCTCCCATTGTGAGAAGACTCCTTGGCTGAAATTTGTGCCCTTTTTGGGAAATTTTACTTGTCTCTCTTTGATAATTTCTCTTGTGATGGTTTACATTGGCTATTGGATGAAGACGTGATGTGTTATCTCTTGTGGAGGCTTTTTCTTTCATTTGTGGTGGAATTTTCTTGGTTAAGGAGAGTTATCTTGTTAATTATTGAACTAGGTAAGGAATCTTTGCTTTGTTGTTTCTTCTTTCTTGGTTACAAGGTTAATTTTCTAAGAACTTGGGGAGTATAAGGACATACAAACCCATTGATCCTATCATAATTGTCTTGAATACATTTTTGTACAAAGGTTACTAGGATAAGTAAAAGGGCTTACACCCTCCTAGTAGTTCTTTGCTAATCTTGTTTTCCTTAGGGAGTAAAAGGATTTACACCCCTAAGGAAGTGGAAAGGATAGCTCACTCATTAAATAACTCCATAACCCAATATGTCAAGGAACCAATATCTTGCATTGGTATACACAAAATCATGAGATATTGAAATTGCTTCAATTGGAATATTTTCTTGGTGCTTTAGGCTTGCTAAGGCCACTAAGGAATATTATTTGGCTAATGATTTATTATTGTTGTGTTAACTTAAAAGATACAACCATTAGGGCTGCAAAAAAATACTTCGTAACTTTCAAACTTACTCATTTTCTAACCGTCAAAGTTTTCTATAAAGATACCAAATTAATATACTAGTTGTTCTCCTTCTTTTGGGTTGTTTACTTGCAAGTTTTAGTGGTTGGATTTTTATGTTGTGGAACTTGTTTGCTACAGACATAAGGCTGTAATAATATCTCCTCAATACTTGTGTCTAACAACCTTTAATTTTTGCTAAAGTCTTGTGCTATCATACTTGAGTTACACTAGTAATTGATACTTAGTTTTCTTGGACTTTTAGTGACTTGTTTAGCATCTCTTATTTTGATTTCATTGTTGATTTATATCATTACATACAACTGATAATTAGGAAAGAAAGATTCACTTTCTTGTCCATTATATTATTTTTCTTGTGTCTTGTATTTTCTTGTGTCTTGGGAAAGTACAACAATCTTCTGTAGGTATTCAAGCACTTGGAAACCATTGACCATCTTTGAGACTCATTTCCAATCCATCCTTCACTTAGTAGTTTGATATATAGGGAATTCACTTCCATAATCTCACTTTCCACTTCATTTACCCCTAAGGTCACCCAAGATTCCCCCCGTGTGTTGGATTTTCCTCTCACTAAAGAAAGGGGAGGGTTTATCTAAGGTGACAGTGGGTAGAATCTCCCACCATTATCACCATCCTGTGGATTGGGTTGGGATTTTCCCAACTTATAGTTTGTGTGATACCATTTTTGCACCTTTGTTGGGGAGGATTTTGAATCCTCTTTCCTTCCATAACGACACTTTGGAAATATTTGATCCCAATTCCTTTTCCCTTAAGATTTCTTGGCGACTCCATTTGAGGGAAGTTCCCTTTTCCATTTTGATGATATTTTCATAAATTTCATCTGGAAACTCCATTAAGGTATTACCCTAAGTAATGGAATCATATCATTGCGAGACTTTCCTTGGGAATTCCATAAGGTGTACCCTTATTTTGATGTTCATAATATTCTTGGATATCCAAATCATTGCTCTGTGGAGTGGAGGGAAAGATTCCCCAAGTTTAGTGGTGACCCAACTCTAATAGTCACCCATGTCGTGAATTATATGAAGTATGCTTCAAGATTAAATTTGATACATGAAGATATGCCAATGAAAATTTTTGTATCTTCTATGGAATGAAATCAAAGGAATTGGATTGCACACTCATGTGATATAAAAAGTATCTGATCTTCTACAAATCTCATTAAAGAAATTATCAGGCATTGTCGACGAACTACTCAGAATTTGAAAGATACTTTCCAAGAGATGAGAGACACTCTTTACAGAGAGGGTTTTCCAGCGGATCACAAGACAATAAGTGAGCAATGGAAAATTGAAGAGGAGTATCATCCACCCACTACAGAAGAAGTGATGGAAGAAAAAATCCATGAAGAAAGTTGTCAAGAATATCTTAATGATGAAGACCCAAATGAAGCATCGTTGTCCATTATCTCGCTTGATGAAGGGGAGGTTATCCTGCCTCACTTTCCTCCCATACATGAAGATGAAAAAATGGTCATCATAGGTGACACAAATGATCTTGTGGAAGACCCTTCTGATGTGGTTGATCAACATATTGATGATTTCAAACATGTTGGGAGATGTAGATGGGGTGTGGGATGCATCATTTTTTATGGAGATCCTATTAACAACATTGAAGGTAGATCTGAAGCAAAAGAGTTTGAGTTGTCATCTTCAAAGGAGTGGTCTTCATGCATATATTATTCATATGTTTGGTATCCTGATGATGACATGGTTACATATTTTTTCCATCCAGTCGAGGATAACTTGTTGCAACATACTTAGAGTGATATTCAATCATCCTTTGGGATTTGTGAAGCACATTATTTTGGGGATATGGATTTGTTCTATGAACACTTTTGGCCACCTTCACCCCCGGATTTAGGAGGATACTAGTATGTGGCCGTTCTAGAGCAGTCAAAGACTCGCACCATAGAACATAAATGTTTTAATCTTGGGGCCTTTCAAAAATATTTGCAGATGAAGAAGCAATATGTTTTGGAAATGGGAAAAGATTCCTTCTTAGGACCTGAGGTCATCCCTTATCATGTTTCCCCTTCTCTGAGGAATCATAGTTTTTTCTTTGGATCTATTATCTTTTCTCAACCTTCAAGGAGCAATAATATTCTAAGTAAAGATGAATATGAGTCATAATCTATATGTGGTATCCCTATTCAGAGATGGATTCATCATGCTTGTAACTTCTCTTTCCAACAAGATTTTCTCCCTCCCACCCATATCCATGAGTTTCATTTCATAATGGATTATATGTCTATTTATGCTCATGATTATTATGTTCTTAACTTATCATTTTTGTATTAAATTATTAAGCACAAGGGGAGATACCTTGATAAAATGATGAACAAATGGTTTCACTGGTTGTACGACTTCACCTGACATTTCAGGACCTAATCCTCAAGGCTCCAGGGCCCTAGGTAAGTAGGTAGGTCATATTTCTTTCTTTCATTTGCACCTCGATTTATCATAGTATTTTAGCTACATTTCATGTTTAATTTTTCTCTACTTGCATATTGCTTTCATCATATTACATATTTATTTTATAAAAAAATTTAAATATGCAAAATTTTCTTTCCTAGATTAGTTTCCAATTTTAAAATTTTTATTCTGATGTATATGGACGAAGGGTGATAGAACCACCCTAGATTTTATGATTTTATGATTTTATGTTTCAATGTAGGCACAGGTCCAACCAGGAGATGTCGTGTTTCTCATGCACTCTACGAAGAGTACATGTCCCCAAGTAGGAGCTAGATGTTATTCCCATTTCCTAGGGATAACTAAGGATATGATGTCTCAGAACCCTCAGGTTGCAGACATGGAGTACCAAAAGAGATATGGAAGACAACGCCCACTTGAACAGACATAGGCCTTCCTCACCACCACAGGTATCAGATTTATCACAATGGTATCTTCCACACCATCTTGCTTCTGAAAGAAATTGGGTCTTACTCCATGAGGTATAAGCCAGGTATTATGGTGTGTGTCATTTCAATATTTGAGGCATTTGAGTCCGTTGCACTTAAAAACTACTTTTGATTATGTAACATTTGTTTGGCGGTTATTCTCTTTTCCTTGTTTCACCTTGTTGATTGGCATTGCGCCCTAGTAATTTTTCACCCTTAGGGATGGGTTTTCTACTGGGAGGTCCCCTTGACAAGTCATTGTTCCATTCCAGATCATACTTACCACTTTCCACAGTTCATCCCCTCGCCTCCTCATCTTTTGGGATTTTTGGGTGTATTGACCCAAGAAGGAATTGTTCCTCATTTCATGGTAATAAGGGGTTGAAGGCCCAGAGGTTTGTAGTTGGAAAAAGATAAAATCCAATCATGGAACTTCTATATTATCACCTAGGGATCCCTAGGAAAATGAAATGTCTGTCATAATAAACTGATGGGACCCATAAAAAAATAAAAAATGCAAAAATGCCAACTGAGGTAGAGCATGTGTGGGAAATGTTTTTCATTCTTAGGTAGAAGCCCCACACATTGTATTCAATTTGGGGAAGCATAATGTGGCTAGGGTAGAGTCAAGGTAGGAACTATTTTTCATGCTTAGGTAGAAGCCCCACCTTGGATTCAACCTGGAAACATATTAAAAATAAAGGGAAATAAATGGGCTTGAGAAAAGGATGCATTGAAAATGAAGGTGTAACACACCCTATACAAAGACACCCATAAATGATACACTACAATCCCTTGTATGTCATGAACCCCATTCCCAAAACTATTTCCCCCATCTAGGTTACCTTCTGCACATGACTTAGAGAGGGGTCCACTTGGGAAACACTCCTTGACTTGAGGTATCATTCACCCAATAGGTCACTTGGTTAACCCTCCCATACCTAAACTTGGAAAGTTTCATGGGGTATTTGAACACTTACTTAATTTGATGAGGTGGTTTTTGATGCACATGCTTAGTTGACTCTTTTATTGATTTGATTTACTTATCATGATATGTTTGACTTAAGATCCTTGGAGGGTGTATTCATTGTCTTTGCAAGAACTTGCTTGGTGGATAGTTTTGGAGAAACAAGCCTAGCTTGGGCTTCCTTGGGGCACCAATCCCACATGATGGACACCATGGCCCACACACCGGATGATGATGGAATCCTTTGGAGGCTTGAGAGGCACCTTGGATGAGCTCACCTAACCCCTACAAGCCCAATGTTTGGCCTTTGGATGTGAAAACATCACATTTAGAGGCCTTGACGTCACCCTAGGGCTAGGGTTTGATGTGGTGGTGTGGTTGAAATGAAACTTGGAAACTTTTGGATAGAGAGAGGTCTTGGCTTGATAGAGGAGAACCTAGTGCATTAGAGGGAGGCCTTTGGAGGCCCAACATTTCATCTCCAAGCTCAAATATTTGATAAAAATGCCAAAATGTTTCCCTAAAGGGGTGACATAATGCTTCTTTTAGGGTTTTTTATGGGCAAAACCAAATTTAAAATTGCAAAGGGGAAAAGTAAGTTTTGTTGAACCCTTTCTTCGTAGTTTAACCTAAAGTTACAGACAAGCACTTTTAGGAGGATTTGTATAAATATGAATCATTTCATTTCATTTTCATATAGCTCTCCCATTGTGAGAAGACTCCTTGGCTAAAATTTGTGCCCTTTTTGGGAAATTTTATTTGTCTCTCTTTGATAATTTCTCTTGTGATGGTTTATCTTGGCTATTGGATGAAGAATTGATGTGATATCTCTTTTTGAGGTTTGTTCTTGCATTTGTGGTGGAATTTTCTTGGTTAAGGAGAGTTTATATTGTTAATGCTTGGACTAGGTAAGGAATATTTGCTTTGTTATTGCTTCTTTATTGGTTAAAAGGTTAATTTGATAAGATATTTGGGAGTATAAGGGAATACAACCCCACTAATCCTATCATATTTGTCTTGAATAAATTGTTGTACAAGGTTTACTAGGAGAAGTAAAAGGGCTTACACCCTCCTAGTAGTTCCTTACTAGTCTTTATTTCCTTAGGGAGTAAAAGGATTTACACCCCTAAGGAAGTAAGAAGGATATCTAATTCATTAAAGGACTCAATAAACCAATATTTCAAGGCCCTAATATCTTGCATTCGAGAAATAAATGATTGCATGGTATACATGAAATCATGAGATATTAAAATTGTTTAAATTGGAATCTTTTATTGATGCTTTAGGCTTGCTAAGGCCACTAAGGCGTCTTCTTTGGATAAGGATTTTGTATTTACATATTAAATTAAAATCTACAACCACTAGGGATGAAAAAAAATACTTCATAACTTTCAAACTTACTCATTTTCTAACTGTCAAAGTTTGCTAGAAAGCTACCAAATTAATCTACTAGTTGTTGTGCTTCTTTTGGGTTCTTTACTTGCAAGTTTTGGTGGTTGGATTATTCTGTTATATCACTTGTTTTCTATATCCATAAGGATGCAATAATATCTCCTCAAAACTTTTTTCTAACACCCTCTAATTGTTGTTAAAGTCTTTTGTTATCATACTTGAGTTATACTAGTAATTTCTACTTAGTTTTCTTTCACTTTTAGTTTATTGTTTAGAAGTTATCCTTATCATTTCATTTTTTATTTATATCATTATATACTTATTCTAATTAGGAAAACAATATTCACTTTCTTTTCCATTAGATTATAGGGATTATATCTTGTATTTTCTTATGTCTCGGGAAGGTACAACAATCTTCCATGGGTACTCAAGCACTTGGAAACCATTGATCATCTCCAAGTCTCATTTCCAAGCCATCCTCCACTTAGTATTTTGACCTATAGGTGATTCACTTCCATAACCTCTCTTTCTACTTCATTTCCCCTTAGGGTCACGTGTGATTCCCCCATTTTGTTGTATTTTTCCCTCACTAAAGTGAGGGGAGGGTTTATCTAAGGTGATAGTGGGTATAATATCCCACTGTTATCGCCATCCCATAGATTGGGTCGGGATTTTTCCAACCTATAGATTGTGCGATAACATACATGAAACAAAATACTTTATTTTCATAGACAAATATTCCAAAACATACAACTTGCAATAACATTCAATTATATTGATTACCATTCATCAATTGAATTTTTGTCATCACTCAAGTTGTGTGCATGCCTCATTTCTTCATCATTTGTAGGTGATATTGTACTTTGGGTTTTTAACATAACGTTTTCTTGATCGGCTTGTTTTTTATGTTCCGCCCCTTTATCTTCCATCTACAAACATAAAAATAAACTATAATATAAGTATATTTGCATTTATATATATATATATAGTATAATATGCATGATTGTGTAAATAAAAAAACATACCTTAGCATAAAATCTTTCATAAACAATACACATTCTTTTGAAACCATACTTCATGCGTTCTTTCAAAATCTTCCATGTTGTATGTATTCCATACTTTGTTTCCTACATGTTTAATATGACATAACAAAGCACAATCTATATAAAGTTTTCTTAATATGGTTTCATTAATTATAAAACAATGGAAGTTAAACAACATAGTTACTTACAAATTATTCAATTAAGATTTCATACTTCAACATACACTCACAACCCATACTTGAACCAATTTCTATCAATTCATGGGTTGACTCCTCTTTGTATATTAGCACCTACTATAAACATCCATGGACAAGTGTAAATTATTTTTTTAAATATAAAGATCACAAAAAATATGAAATATTAAGAAAGGACTAAAAACGTAAATACTCACAAAGTTTGCAATCAACCTTTTATTCATCATCGTCCTATCTTATGTGTTGAATTGATTCTATCTTTTTCTTTTATGCAAAAAAACAATTGAAAAATATAATTTCACATGATAATTAAATTCGATGTACATAAAAGAATAAAAAAATGATTACATACCTATGATGCACATTGTAGTTGGGATAGCTCATTCTTATGTTCATTTCTTTTACCATCTTCTTCTACACTTTTTTGGACATTCCTATTGTCATGTGTTGGTTTTCCCCTTGTTTGTTCCTTGGAATTTTCAAAATCTCCTTAAAATACGAAACAAGGAATCATCATATATAAAAATTATGTAATTTTTCAAAAAATAAGATCTTGGTGTGTATAGTAACTTAATATGCACTGGGGCATCAACCATATTTATACACACCGAGGAATTAACCACACACACACCAATACAACATAACTGTGTCGTTACAAAATTGAAAAAGTTTTACAATTTTTTTTATTCAATCAGTGTTTTATGAATTAAGAAAAGCACGACTTTGTAAGTATTGTTCATTAAGCATTGTCGACCTATGAACAAATTTTAGACATGGTGATTTCCATATAAAAAAGAATGTTTTCTATTTTAAATTGAACGGTGCACATTGTAAAAAATGTGTCTCGATGCTTATATAGGTAAAATGAACACTGCCAACCACAAAAAGGATTTTTTAATATTATTTCTAATATAAATTAAGCGGTGTTGTTGGCATACAAATATGCATTGATGCTCTTACTATGTATAGAGTGAACCGATAACTGGGAAGGCATTTAAAAAATAATAAGGACAATGAAAGGATGGTTTGGGATCCAATGCAATGAGTGGTTCCATTGAAATGAACATGAAACACTCATTTATAAATAAACAAGACCTATAAAAAAAATTCCAAAAAAAAATTCTCCTTGTGAAATATAGAAAGAGAAAGAAAAAAAACATTGAGGAAAATAGGGCTTCCAATACTGAAGGTAACTATGAAACCCTATTTTTTTGGGGGGGGGGAATGCATTGAAAATTGTTTGAGTCAAAGAGGAGAATGATTACGATGATTAATATAATGAAATCATATACTTGAAATTTCTCGTCTGTAGATTTCTATGTGATCTACAGTAATCCCCCTCAAATTTGGCTCTTCAAAAAAATCCACCCACTTCGAAGCCTTTGGTGATAAATCTTCGTTGCACAAATATCGCTTCTAAATTTTGGCAAAGACATAAAATAATGAATAGGGTTTTCTTTTATAAACACAAAAAATAAATTCTTGCTTATTTTTTCATTGTATATTTCGATGCATTTTTTTTTTGTAAATAAAAGTGAAAATCCTTATATTAATAACAATTGTATGTTGTACAATGACACATGGTAGCCACTTGTTCCGCCACAGGAGCGAAACAAAAACATGTGGCTACATACTGTTCAAACAATAACATATTCTTTTGATCTCTAGCCTTGCTAGAACTGTAATGTTTGCACAAAAAATTGTTGGAACCAAGTTCTGCATTCTTCCGCTAAGGTTGGCTATATACAGAGCCACCATTAATGAAACTATATAGACATAATAAGTAAAAACTTCTAAAGCATCTAGCTTGGTGTCATGGTAAAATAGACCACCGACTCTGCAACTGAAATAAACAAAAAACTGAAACCTAGGGGCTTCAATCCATAGTTGGGCCTAGTTGCCCATGAATAGTATAGGCTGGGGTGAACCACTGACTACAAGTCGGGCATCTGGCATGTGCAGGATCATCCATGAGGGAATCAAACAAAATGTCCATCTGTTGGCTGAGGACGCTTTGTGAATGCACCTGGTCATCCTGCTTTTTCCTAATCTCGAAGAGGAGATGAAGGTGTTCCTCTATGAGATGGTTGGCGAAATGCTAAGGCGGATCCTCCTCCTCCTTGCTAGTCTCCTTTCCAGTCTCATTTTCGTCCCTTGTGGTGATATACTTGTTTGTGTTAGAAAAATAGGACCATGGAGCAATAAAATAAAACAAATGCGGAAACAAAACACAGAAGATACACAATACAATAGAGACACAGATTTACATGGTTCACCCAGTGTGGGCTATGTCCACCAGAGAAATTGAAAGTTCCTTCCTTTATTATTATCCAGCATATGAAGGGATACAACCTACAACAAAACTCGGTGTAACATCCTCTTCTTTCTCTCACAGTTTCCTCTCTCGTAATACAATATTTGCCATCAACGTCCATAGCCGCAATACATTTCCCTCGTAAAAGAGGGTTTCCTTCTAGGGAAAAAAACCCTAACATAATCTCTATCGTTAGATTTGGGACCTTATAATGAACGGTTCATATTTACAATGAAATTACAATATACATTTACAAGGCACTCCCCCTCTGCACTCCCCTGCGTGGAAGAGTGTACATACTTCTGGGGTGTAAATACTTCATGGGGTATAAACACGGCTGAAAGTAAAAGACCTCTGAATTAGGAAGATAATCAGGCTCCGCAACCAACAGTTTGTACCTGCATTATTCTCCAGTTTTCATCTTGGAGGAATCTTCTCCTCCACTTTGCAGCTTTCGTCGCCCTAGTAGGGGTCACCGGGCTTGACGATGGGGGGGGAAAGAGGTTGGTATCCAAAGTGAGACGTTCACCTAAGGGTGGCACCTCCTATTTTACTTCACTCGGCCTGTAAAGCATGGGTGGAGGTGGAGATGGGGGACAATGAGCAATGGAGGAGGTCGTCTCCAATTTGACCCTACTGGCTCCATGAAATTGGAGGGGAGCCAACTAAGTGCTCTGGGAGGAGTGACGAGGACTGGCGAAGTGGGCGATGAGAACTCATTGAGAGGGGGTGAGCTTGTTGGCCCAAGAGAGGGTGTTGTTTTTGCAAGCACCCCTCTTGGGATTTCCGCATTCCTGGGGCATGGTGGGGGGGATAGGGAGGTGGAGGAAGGAGTGAGTGAATAATGGGGGAATATGCAGGGTGCAATGGAGGGAAATGAAGGAGCCCAAGTAGAGAATGGAGTGGAGGGAGGAAGATAGGATTCCACTGGCTCATGGGGAGAGGTCACAAAGAACAATGATGAAAAAGTTATCGTGAGGGCCGAGGAGCATTGTAGAGTGAGTGCACCAGGGAGATAATGGAGTGAAATGAGCCTGGATGTCTCTTTTTACTCCATGAAATCCTGAAAGGACATATGCATTCTCCATTGAAGTCGGAAAATACCTTTGCGTCCTCTTGGTACACACTACTTGGTTGGTTCTCTCACCCAATATCCCATCCAGGCACACTAACATAACTCCTCTCATGGTGTGAGTTGTTAGTCTCTAATTTTGTCTTGGTTTAGTGAGAAACCCTTGTCCTAAACCCTCCTTACCCATTCCTCATTTTTCGTTTTTAGTTGTTTTATATTTTTATATTTTGGTATTTTGTGGTTTGCATTATAATCTTTGATGATTTATTTAAGTTTGATTTTGAAAAACATTGTTTAAATTTGAAGTGTCTCCTTTTATGCCGTTGGAATTTCAAAATTTCAAGTTGTCAAACGTGCTACGGGAATAAGCCTATTCCTGTAGCACCAAATAATCATGCCATAACTTGCGCCTGCCATCCCGATTTAGTTATGATGACACGATTCATGAATTGAGAGTTCGTGTGCTCCCACAAAAGCTTGGCAATCATTTCCAAATCCAATAGTTTCAGAATATAATTGCTATGCAAGCGCACAGGGTTCATTTCAAAATCACCTATTGTTTGATGATCATTATATGCTACCTGTTCAAGTTGGCTTAATTCAACCTTGCAGGGAGAAATGCAGGTATCCATTCAAAGCAACATAACACACTAACAATTGCAGGTAGTGAATTTGGAACCCGAGGACGACAATTGCAAAATTGAGTTTAATGGCGCCAAAGAGGAGCAGACAAGTAGCCAGAATAGAACCATAAGGTGCCGAAATTCTTGAAGCCTATCCTCAGATGGCCCAAAGATTTAGAGACGCTAGATGGTTTGAGTTCCTCACCACATTTCAAGGTTATGATGAGCAGGTTTCCATGGAATTCGCTCTGAACTTCGATGGTCATGAGGTCAAAAAATTGGAGATCCAGAGAAATGTTTTGTGGAGCTTATTGTAAAATACATTTATGTTCAATTGACACTCAATAGCAAAGGCATATGGATGGTTAGACCTTCTTTTTTCTACTCTGTTATTTCATTCTTCATGATTGAATTTATTATTTATATTGAAATGATTTTTGGTTCTTGAATGTTAATTTATACAGTGAATATTTTGCTGTAGAGATAAATTTTCAAGTAATAAGGTCAAGCTGATTCCCTTGTTTCTTTAAAATATATTGAGACAAAAACTCTTGTGAATTTGACATATTGAAGACTTCACTTTCCTTTTTCTTAAATTTGTTTAATCCATATATGTATCTACCTATTATTCAGTCAGTGGGATATACTATGTTTTATTCTTGATTTTCATGTCATGTTGTAATCTTGACCCAGCTTTCAACCACTTTACAATAAACCAAATCATAAAACCTTAAAATACTTTGCAATAAATGAATGATGCCCTAGATTTCCCTCTCACAGTCAAGTGCAACTTTAGGGACTAACATGAGCCATGGAGGAGTTAATGTGCAGGGGTTGGTAGTTAGGGTTAATAACTCCCCCGACTTTCTGGTTCTAGATTTCCTTTGCCTTTCTCCAGGTGGCACCCCATCAAGGTGAGGGAAGTCCCTTTGGGATAGCTCCATGTAGTGAGTCCATCTAGTTGAGCTTCGATATTGCTTGGAATTTGTGAGAGTGATATTTTGCATGAGATTTACTCCTGCATTGTCCAGTATGTCCGTTACCTTATTTTCATTGCACCTTATGTGAGAGGTGGTGAGAGTGAGAGAGGGTCTGAGGAGTGAATGAAAGCTATGGAGGGGACCCAACAGGCGCCAACTAGGAGTTTTTTTTTTTTGGATCTTTCTCGTTTATAATTTTTTATGCCAATGAAATTATGACTTTGGAGTCTCCTTCTATTATTAGGCATGTAAGGTTGTGGTCCAAATCCAATTGTACTCCATTTATTAGACCCCAAATTTCCATTGAGTTGTTGGTGTCAAATTCCATATTTTTTGCAGTAATACTGTGGATTTGGCCTTTTTTGTTTCTTATAACTTCTCTTGCACCTGAGAGGCCCAGATTGCCTTTTGAAGCACCATCAAAGTTGATTTTATGAAACCTAGATAGTGGGGGAGACCAAACAAAGGGATTGAATGTTTTTGCTATGAGGGGGGGATGTTGAGATGAAATGGAGTGTGAGAATGAGAAGCCCCAAGATTTGAGAATAGATATCTCTCACGGTTCATAGGGGAAGTCTTCTTGGGTCTATAGTTCGAGATGAAGAGTTTACTGGAGGTGGGAAAGGATGGTGGACCAGAGGCAGGCGGCCTGGGAGGACTAGGAGTGAAAAATTATTTTGTTTCTCTCTTTCCAAAGTTGCAAAACTATGAAGCCTGGTAGGATTTGCCAGGTTTTGTTCAAGATTGGGATTTTGTAAAATCTGGTTCCCCAACTCCTGATAGTGCTCATGATGTTATCTTTGACCTGATTGGTTCTTCTCATGAGTTGGGTGGCTTGATTCCATATTTCCTCACTGAGAATGTAGTTGTTTATGAGGTGCCCCTGTTGAAATATTGTAACTACAAAGAGTATTCTTATTATTATTGATATATTATTCATAGGATCAATCCCCATTGTGGATTAATCATGTTGGTTATTATAATAGGACCAAATCCCCTTTTGTGGATTGGTCAAAAGACAATTATAATAGGCAGAATAAGAAGTCGGCCCCAGCAGTTAATAAAGAGACCCAGAAATATAATAAAGGTGGGTTTACCCACCCAATTTGAGAATTTGGCCCTGCCAATGAAGAGACACTTCACACCTGCCAGACTTGTATAAATAAAGGAGGCTAGCGCCTCACTTAGACACAAATCACTTGCTCAGTTTGACAAACAAGTTCTGATCTGTTACCGACAAAGGAGAGAGAGAGTGGCACATATCTTGGAGAGGACTTTCTGTTTTAGCATAGAGATCTCTTGGCATTATATTGGCTATCTATATTAAGGAAGTTTTCCTGGGTTTTCTTCCCCTAGAGGGTTTCCCAAGATAAATGTTGTGTCTCTTGTGATTGTGTATTTCTCAATGATCTTGGATTATGCTATTGTTATCTAATGAAATGAAAACATCTATAATAATGGCTTAAACATTAACATGGTATCAAAGCCAAGCTGAAGGAAGCATCTTTCAAAAGTGAAAAACATCACTGTTATCGTACATGAAAATTAGGGCTTTTTATTGGTGAAGCTTTTTAGCCCCGAAACCATCTAGAAAGTTGCGCCCTCCCCTAAGGATCAATTTGGCATCATCAGCGCACCTTTTCAGTGGCTAGATCTCCCAGAAAGTGAAACCCTAGTTTCATAAAGTACTAGAAAACCATAAAACCAGAGTACCAAAAGTACCAGAGTACTAGAAGTACCAAAAAACTAGAAGCACCAGTCCAAAAATCCGCAAATCAAGTTTGAGGGGGTAAAAGTTGGATTTTCAAAATTCTGACTACACTAGCATACTCGCCTCAGCTCAGCGCATCTATTCCCTGGATCAGAATTTCAAAATTTGAAGTTTGAAAAATTAGGGTTTCCTCATAAAACCCTAAGTTGCAGTTGCAGTTGCAGTCTCAAAACCAATTGCAGTTGCAGTACTAGTTGTAGTTGCAGCCGTAGAACCAATTGCAATCACCCTTGAAGTTTTCTTAAGAGTTGGTAATGATTACCACTGCAACCAGATAGAGCCACTACCTACAAATGCTATCAGAGGTATGTACTTAAATATGTTTAATGGTTAAACCCTAAAGAGTATTTGCAGGAGAATGGATCTCTTTCCATAGATCCAGAAGGATCTCAAGATCCAACACATTCAAAGGAATGATGCAACCCAGGTGTGATTATTCTAATATACATCTATTTGTCATAACATTATCTTGATCAGTGTTGCATGTTGAAGCTATGATCAAATTATTAGAAGGATTAAAAGTTTATCATAGAGCCTACCCTCTAACCTAACCTTTTGTCAAGATAGCGTATTGTTTTAGTACAACAGACAGGTTGAAGAAAGCACTCATCACTTGAGTGAAGGAGACCTGGAAGAAAATAAAGCACTCATTCTTGAGGACAAGGCTTCAGGTTTGATTAATCAAGATTAATAAGATTCAAAGGTACACATGATAAGCTGATGACTATAATTGAGATAGCAGTCATCGTAAAGTATTATACATGATAGCATGTGAGCATATAGAGGTAAATACTTTGCCTGATACAACTAACACCTCCTCTAGGAGAAACCTTGTGTGTTAGTTCCAGGTTGCCATGGAAGAATGCTTGGTCACAACACAATGAGAGTGTTGACCTCACTTCGTATTGTATTTCTTACCTTTAATCTTTGCTTCAGATAAATTATAAGTGATAGCTCTAAAGGAGCTATTGTGATGAGTTTTCGTGTTATTGCTTTATATTATCAGAATGATATTATTCTTGCTTGTTGTTTTGTTGACCTTGCTCCAGGTCACATGAGGAAACTATAGCGAAGGTTGCAGAAGGAAATGAGCTAAAGGAGAGACCATAAATGAAGCAATCATCATTGGAAAAGAAGAAGGTGACTTTCATAAGCTAAAGGGTCATTCAAAAGCTGCCATGACCCATGCCATTAAAGAATCTTGGCATAGAAGATTAGCTCAATTCAACTACAAGGTGTTACCATACATATGCAAAGTGGTCACAGGTTTACCGAAACTCAAAGGTGACCATGAAGGCGTATGCAATGGATGTGCACAAGGGAAGACCTGAATATATTTGAAGTGTTTAGTAAGTTCAAGGAATTCAAAGCCTTGATAGAAAGAAAGATCAAGATACTCAGGTCAGATAATGGAGGAGAATATACCTCAAAAGAGTTTTTGAACTTCTGCAAATATGTTGGAATCAAGAGGGAACTCACTACTCCCTATAATCCCCAACAAAACGATGTAGCTAAACGAAAGAACAGAACCATGCTGGAAGCCGTGAAGATCAAGATATTCCTATGTGCTTATGGGAAGAAGTAGCAATGACACTCGTTTATGTGTAGAACCGATTATACCATAGTGCACTTGGGCTACACCAGAAGAGATGTTCACCGGAAAGAATCCATAGGTAAGCCATCTCAAAATATTTGGTTATCCAGTGTTTATTCATATACCTAAGGAAAAGAGAAACATGTTGGACCCTTCAGGAAAGAAGGGAATATTTGTGGGATATTGTGAGGTCTCCAAGGCCTTCAAAATATATATACCAGGTCAACATCACATTGAGATCAGCAGGGATCTGACCTTTGATGAAGATGTAGCGCTCAAGAAATATAAAATATGCTAGCTTGAAGAGGTATGTGAAGAGGAACCCATAATCCCTAATACTGCAATGAGGGAGGTTCCCAGAGCTGCAGAACCAATGAGGGAAGTCGTAACTTCCCCTGATGAGGAACTTCTAGAAGACCATGATATAGTAGAAGTGCAAGAACCTCCTCAGATGATGATCCTCCATAAAAGAAATCCATCTTGGGCTAGAGAGCTTATTCAAGATGGAGAGAAGTACGGTGTTCCCCAAGGAACCACGAGACAGGTGAAAAGACCAAATCCATTCTCCAGTTATACTGCTTTGATGTATGATCTCCTAGAAGAGGAGCCTACCTTCTTTGAAGAAGCCATTCATAGAAAATAATGGGCAGATGCCATGATAGAGGAATACCAATCCATAATGAAGAATGAAGTATGGGAAATAGTTCCCAGACCGAAGAATAAAGATGGAGTATCCTATAGATGGCTCTTCAAAATAAAACATGCTGCTGATGGAAGTATTGAGAAGTATAAAGAAAGATTTGTCGCTCGTGTCTTTTCCCAGAAGGAAGGCATTGACTATGAAGAGACATTCACTCCTGTGGTCAGATACACTTCAATCAGGACCATCATAGCTCTTGCAACTAAGATGAAGTGGAAGCTGCACCAGATGGACGTGAAGACAACTTTCTTAAACGGTGTCATCGAAGAGGAAGTGTATATAGAGAAACCTCAAGGATTTGAGGTTGAAGACAGGAAGTCTCATGTTTTCATATTGAAGAAAGCCTTATACGGATCGAAGCAAGCTCCTAGAGCTTGGTATGGCCATATAGACAGTTTCTTGACAAGCTTAGGCTTTACCAAGAGAAAAGCAGACTCAAATCTCTACTTCAAAATTATGAATAATGAACCAATAATCTTATTGCTATATGTGGATGACGTATTCTTAACTGGAGAAGAAAATCTCATCGTTGAATGTAAAAAGAGACTTGACTCAGAATTTGAAATGAAAGACCTTGGCCTAATGCATTATTTCTTAGGTCTTGAGGTATGGCAAAGTCCTGAGAGGATCTTCCTTAATCAAGGGAAGTACACGGTCGAAATCTTAAAGAGATTCGACATGCTATAATGCAAGCCCATGAATACACCCATGGAAGCGAAGATGAAGCTATTGGTCAATACGTCGTCAGAATTGATTGATGCCACACTGTATAGATAGATTATTGGATCGTTGATGTACCTGATGAACACTAGACCAGACATTTGTTTTGCCATGAAAACCTTGAGTCAGTTTTTGGTAGAACCCAGATGTGTTCACTTAGTGGCTGCAAAACATGTGATGAGGTACCTTAAAGGTACAATAGATTATGGCCTCAACTATGATGGAGATCATAATTTCACATTGAGTGGATATATTGATGCAGATTGGGCAGGAAGTTTTTATGACAGGAAGAGCACTTTAGGATGCTATTTCAGTTTGGGATCAGCTATGATCTCATGGAAAAGTAAGAAGCAATCTAGCATTTCTCTCAGCACAGTGGAAGAAGAATACATTGCCGCATATTCTGCTAGCTACGAAGCTATATGGATTCAAAATTTGTTGACCGACCTATTTGACTTGGAGATGAGAGCAACTGTGATTCTATGTGACAACCAGAGATGCATAAATATGACAAAGAATCATGTATTCCATGACAGGTCAAAGCACATAGAGATCCTCTATCATTACATCCAAAACATGGTACAAAGAGGAGCCTTGAAGCTCCAGTACATTAGAACGGAGGAACAGGTTGTTGATGTGTTGACCAAGCCTCTATCTCGTGTAAATTTTGAGTACTTCCGAGATAATCTTGGCTTAGTACGAAAGGACCTTCCTCGAAAGGGGGAGTAGATGTGATGTTCCTTTCTTCTGACCTAGCTGTCAGACGTAAAGCAAGATGTGATGTGTTCCTTGCTTTTGACCTAGTTGTCAGATGTAAAGAAAGGTGTTCCTTGCTTCTGACCTAGTTGTCAGACGTAAAGTAAGATGTGATGTGTTCCTTGCTTCTGACCTAGTTGTCAGACGTAAAGCAAGATGTTCCTTGCTTCTAACCTATCTGTCATACGTAAAGCAAGATGTGATGTGTTCCTTACTTCTGACCTAGTTGTCAGAAGAAAGATGTTCCTTGCTTCTGACCTAGCTGTCAGACGTAAAGAAAGATGAGATGTTCCTTGCTTCTGACCAAGTTGTCATACATAAAGAAAGATGAGATGTTCCTTGCTTCTAACCCAGTTTTCAGAGGTAAAGCAAGATGAGATGTTCCTTGCTTCTGACCCAGTTGTCAGATGTAAAGCAAGATGAGATGTTCCTTGCTTCTGACCCAGTTGTCAGACATAAAGCAAGATGAGATGTTCCTTGCTTTTGACCGAGTTGTTAGACGTAAAGCAAGATGAGATGTTCCTTGCTTCTGACCCAATTGTCAGACGTAAAGCAAGATGAGATGAGTTCCTTGCTTCTGACCGAGTTGTTAGATGTAAATCAAGATGAGACGTTCCTTTCTTCTGACCAAGTTGTCAGACGTAAAGAAAGATGATATGATGAGAATAGCACTGAGCTTCCGGCTGAATAGATGTGATGTAAAGCCAGTCTAGTATCCTGCTTCCAACCTGATGGTTGTGATGTAAAGCAGGACAAGTATCTTTCTTCCAGCTTGAGTATTGTGATGTAAAGCAAGACGATGAGATGAGACAAGTACTAAGCTTCCAACTTGACAATTGTGACATAAAGCTAGTCTTGTATTATGATGAGACAACCTTGTGCTGTGATGATGATGATGTATCGGTTTTTATACTAATACATATTGATGTAGATGATGATGGCATTCCTTTGAGAATGATGATGTTGTTGATGAAGAAAACTTCCGATGATTTATAGATATGCCAACCAAGATGATATTGATGATGTTGTCCTCCCATTTGATGTTGTTGATGATGCTGTCCTCTCTCTCTCGCATGATGCTGCTAAAGAATACCCTTCTTGTTAAGGGGGAGTGTTGAAATATTGTAACTGCAAAGAGTATTCTTATTATTATTGATATATTATTCATAGGATCAATCCCCATTATGGATTCATAATGTCGGTTATTGTAATAGGACCAAATCCCCTTTTGCAGATTGGTCAAAAGACAATTATAATAGGCATAATAAGAAGTTGGCCCCAACAGTTAATAAAGAGACCCAAAAATATATTAAAGGTGGGTTTACCCACCCAGTTTGAGAAGTCGGCCCTGCCAATGAAGAGACACTTCACACATTCCAGACTTGTATAAATAAAGGAGACTAGCACCTCACTTAGACACAACTCACTTGCTCAGTTTGAGAGACAAGTTCTGATCTGTTACCGGCAAAGGAGAGAGAGAGTGGCGCATATCTTGGAGAGGACTTTATGTTTTAGCATAGAGATCTCTTGGCATTGTATTGGCTATCTATATTAAGGAAGTTTTTCTAGGTTTTCTTCCCCTAGAGGGTTTCCCAGGATAAATGTTGTGTATCTTGTGATTGTGTATTTCTCAGTGATCTTGGATTATGCTATTGTTATCTAATGAAATGAAAACATCTATAATAATGGCTTAAACATTAACAGCCCCATGGTTTCTACTTGCTGATAACAAATATGGAAGATCAAGGGACCAATAAAACCCCTTCTTTGAAGATTATCCCAGGTTAGGATTTTGTTTTGAATAAGGATTCATAGGAACGTGGAGATTTTGGGCTAGAATTTTGATTTCCAAACTATTGTCCATATGTGGTCTTTTTGTAGAGTTTGAAGTTTTTCCTGTAGAATGTATCCTTCCTTGAGAGTGAAGTTTCCATGGGGTGAATTCCCCCATCAGAGAATATCTGGATCTATGCTTATCTGGATTCTTCTTGGGATGATTGCTTGCCTGCAGTGCTGCAGGTCACAATCCTTTGCTAATTGTAGTTCCTGATGGAAATATTTCTAGTTTCACCAGGGAGAGTTTGATGGGGTGTTTGTCCCGGATGTATGCTACTTTGAAGGTGGCAAGATCTTGTATGTGACTTTCATAGGAATGCAGATTTTCTTTTGATTGGAGGGGTGGAAGTTGCTTCCAGGAGTCCGTCCAGAATAGGGTGCTTTGGCCATTATAGATTTCCCAAAAGGTGTGTTCCTGTATTAGTGTTTGGTTTTTCCAAGCCTCATTTTAGATGTTGGATCCTTGAATTTTGTCCTGCATCCTAATTAAGTGACCTTCTTGAGAGTTTGGGGCGTATTTATGTTTCTAGAGCTTAGCCCAATTTGTTTTTGGATTTTTGAGCCATCTCCACCAGATTTTCTCTCCCATAGTATTATTGAGTTTGTCAGGGTTCCGGAGGCCCAATCCGCCTAGGGATTTTGGCTTGCAAAATTTGTCCCAACTGACAAGGGCCCATTTTCTGTCTGGGTTGTGGCCATGCCATAGGAAGTTCCTTTGCAGATTCCTAATTTTCTTTATGACGAATTGAGGGGAGGCTAGGGTCGAGAAGAGGTAGGTTGGGATGGATTGTAGGATAGATTTAAGAAGGGTGATTCTAGCAGGTAGGTTGAGGGAGAGGAAGGTCCAAGTGCTGAGACAGTTGGATATGGAGAGTAGGAGAGAGTCCTAGGAAATATTTCGGGTAGTCGAGTATGAGAGAGGGAGGCCTAGGTACTGAGAGGGCAGGGTGCACACAAGAATAGTCAAAATCTAGGAGATGTGTTGTTGGATTGCAGCATGCGTATTGAAGAAGAACAGTTGTGAATTGGCCAGGTTGAAGGTGGTTCTGGAGGCTTCGCTGAAGTCATTGAGGATGGAAATTATTTTTTTTATTATTGCATTGTGGTGTTATTCATAAGCATTGTGTCATCAACAAATTGACTGTGGGAGGCTCCAGGTTGGAGCCCGTGGAGAGGGAGGCCTTGCGGGGATCCATTTTGAATAGAGGATTTGATATAACATCCAAGGCCTTCAACCATTATGACAAAGAGGAAAGGGGAGAGAGGGTCGCCTTGCCTTATTCCTCTTGAGGGTGAGAAGGGTTGTGAGGGGGTCCCATTGACCAGGATTAAGAAGAAGGTTGAGGAGACAAGGTTCATGATCCAGGATATCCAGTTTGTTCTGAAACCAAAGGATGTTAAGACAACTCTCATGTAATGCCAGCTTAATTTGTCAAATGCTTTTAAAAGATCAATATTTAGTAGCATACTTGGAGTGTGTGTACTTTTGAGTGAATGGATGACTTTGTGAATGAGAATGACGCTATCCATTATTTTCCTTCCTTTGGCGTACCCAGATTGCTCCTTTGAAATGATGAAGGGGAGGATTGGTTTGAGTCTTTAAGCTATGACTTTGGAAATAATTTTATAGATCACATTGCAAAGCGTTATGGGTATGAAGTTCTTCGGATTTGGAACCCTCTCTTGTTTGGGTATTAGGGTGAGGAAGGTGGCATTGAGTGCCGGGAGAACTTTTCCTGAGCTGCGAGATTCTTCTAGCAGTTGTCGCACTTCTTCCCTTAAAATTGGCCAACATGAGTGGAAAAAGTATGTTGTGAATCCATCTGGGCCTGGAGCTTTGCCTGTGGGTAAGTCCTGAATGGCCTGATCAACTTCTGCCTGAGTTATGGGTGTCATGAGGGCTTCATTATGTTCCTGGGTGATTAGAGTTGGGATGTTTTGAGTCATTCTTTCAACTGCAGAGGTGTGGTCCATAGGGGATTCTGAGAGGAGATCCTTGTAGAAGCCGATTAGCCCTTGCATTATTTACTAATGGGAGAGCAGGGTGGTGCCCAGTGAATATTCCATCTTCATGATGCAGTTGATGAAGCATGTGTGACTCATGGAGCGTTGGAAGAATTTTGTGTTTTTCTCTTCCTCTTTGAGCCATTGAACACGTGATTTATGTCTCCATAGAATTTATTCCTATTTATATCTCTCTTCCAATTTCCTTTTGGTGTGTTGCTCCTCCTATTACTGAGTTGAAGTGTGCTCAATTTGGATGATTTGCGCCTGCATGGATTCTAGTTTTTGTTCCAACAATTTTCTTTCCTGGAAGATGTTCCCAAAGACTTCTTTGTTCCATTTTCGCATCTATTGTTTGAAGTGTTTTAGATTTTGCTGGAAACAATACATTTTGGTGCCCTTCTGTATTTCCGCAGTGCTCCACTAGTGGTGGGCCATATCGTGGAAGTCTGAGTTGGAGAGCCATAATTTCTCAAATCTGAAGGGTTTGAGCTTGGGGGTGGCGATTGTGTCTACCCAGAGCTAAATCGACCAATGGTCTAAGACTGCTTTAGGGAGGATGTTGGAATCTATTAGAGGGCCTTCCAAGAGGAGGGATTCTAAGATAAGGAATCGATCTAACCTATAGGCCATTTGTTGATGCCTTGATCACTTGTTAGTCCAGGTAAAGGTGCCATTGTCGTTTTCAATGTCAACTAGTTTGTGGTGATCTATGAGTTCCTGGAATTTTAAACTGTCTTGTTCCAAGCATTTTTTTCCTCCTGTTTTTTCCTGCAGTGTGATAATCATATTGAAGTCTCCTCCAATGATCCATGTTTTGTGCTCAGTTATAGAGACTAGGTAAGATAGATTCTAAATAAAATGGTCTTTGTCTTGGTTGTTCTATGGTCCATAGGCATTGGTGATCAATCCATCCTTGTCTGAGTCGATGGCTAGGTAGTGACTTGTAAGAGTTCCTAGTGTAGAGAGACCTTGGTAGAGAATGACTGTGGAAGGGTTCCAAAGGATGTCTAGGCCCCCTATGACACCTTTCGAGTCTGTGTGGTACGAGTCACATGTGCACCAACATCTTTTGAAAATGTCTTCTGCAGTTTGCCTCGCGCATTTTGTTTCTTGAAGAAGAAGAATATCAGGGTCTTCCATTTTGATGCAGTTTCATAGAATCCTTTGCTTGGATGTTCCATTGAGGCCTCTAATGTTCCAGGTGAGGATATTCATAGTTAAAAATTTGGTGGGTGGGAAAAGGACCTCTCTGAGAGCCTATGTATATGTCCTGAGTTGATCATATAGTTTACAGCCTCCTTTATTAGTTGATGCACCGATTTTCTTCCATGTCTCATGTTTTCCTTTGGATATCTTCTTGGGTCTGGGTTTAGGTCTACACTGATACCTAGCCTTGAGGTAGCCCCTATTGATGAATCAAAAAATACCTTGTGGACCTTCCTGAGCTGGTAAGGTTTGTATATCCTTCTTGCTGAGTGCTTCTTCCAGCCTATCTAGGTCAATTTCGACTAGGTCTTTCTCATCCATTTCCATGATTGTGTCTTCTTCCTTTTCTGGTTCTTTTCCTATGTTTGGGAAGGCTTGTGGGTCATCTTGGATACCTAGGATCAAGTGCCCCTGTAGATATTGATCTTCCTTATTGTTGCTGCGATCTTTCCCTCCCGCCTTGTGGGGGTTCTCCACCTCCTCTACCTCTGGGAGGTTATTTAGGGCTTCAAAGGAGTTGGTATTGGGGTTCTTTCTTCTATTGTTGGTGGTGGGTTTCTTCTGTGATTTCCTTTTGCGATTTTGAACCTGAGTAAACCCTTCCTTTGGCTTCTCTTCAACTACTGTCTTAGGGGGGGAATTGAGAGGGAAGCCTCTGAAGAGGTGCATGTGTTAATGGCACTTTTGGAATTTTAAGGGTATGTGTTCATAGTCTATGGTTTGTGTCCATTCCTCATCCTGGTATTCTAGGGTTACCGTCCCTGGCAGAGATTTGGAAATGTTCATATAGACACATATTCTTGTGTAATAGGTGTATTTTCTCTTTTTGGTGGCTTCTGAAGACTTGACGTGTTTGCCTATTGTGTTACCAATTACCATTAATATTTATTCTAACCAAAAGTCTTGAGGTAGGGAATAGAGTCGAATCCATACCAGAGCATAGGCAAAGTTTTCCTTTTCAGGAAAGAAGTGGTCAGTCCAGAAGCGCAGATAGAGACTAGTAGAGTTATAGAAGTAAGGTCCTCCTTCTAAGATGTGGTCTTTGTCCTCTGAGTTGTATAATATGACCGTGAAGAACCCCTTGGAGCTTAGTTAGAGTTTGTAGTCCCCCTTGGGGTTCAACCACGCCTTTATCCAGCGAGCTAGGTCTTTTACTAAGGGCCAAAGGCCTAGGAAGTTTCCTATGAGGGCATGGTCCCTCATGAACTGTGTGTGCTCCCCTATTATGGTACTCTTTGTGACATATTTGGGTGCAACCAGGGCTTGTAGGATGCATTTCCCGAGTATCTAGGCCTGATATGATTTCAGATGCGAAGATTCTGCATCCATGTTCATACTTGTGCTTCCATCAGTCTCTTCTTGTAGGTATTGTTCGCACAGGTGCGAAGGCAGTTCAAAGGACGGTCGACGGGTGTGAGAGTTCTATTGGTCATTTTCTATGACATTGCGATATGAGGGGGCTTTCACCCCCCATTCTATGCTCATTCTGATGAGATGGTCAGAGATGCAAAGCAGAGTGTGTCAGGCGTGTATAGAGGAGGTCGACAATGGTTAGGGCAGAAGGCTGGATAAATCATGAAACCATAAACCTTGCAGAGCTTCGTTCTTCCCCTAGAAAAATCCATGTTAAAACTATATATTTCTATGCATTGATGATAAACACACACACAATTTTTTTTTAAGTTAAATTTTCGATGCACGATATAGTGAGTAGTGCATCGGTGTGGTGTGTATGTATAACACATCAATTTATTTTTATAATAAATTTCAATGTACTGATAGTAAGAACGGACTATTTTTTTAACTTGCTTCAGTCGATCTGCTATACAGTTAGAAACACATTGGTATGGTGTGTAATTAATAACACACCGTAAGATAGTTTAATTTGCAAAATGAAAATGCAAACATCCACATTAAAATTTTGCGTAGGTTTTTCTTTGTGGAGGCAATAACAGAGGTCAATCTTCAATGCTTCACTTAACTAAATGCACATGTGTGTTTGGTTTATCTATATGCATCAGTGCATATTTATATGATGAAGCACACCATCAGGTTATAAAAGTTATTCGAAATTATTTTTGAAGTTAGATTGTTCTATGTTTCCCAAGATGATCGTCAGATTCCATCTCATTCTGTATCATTGGAAGTCTTTTGAGTTCTCCCACACCGATTGCAGTACGTCTAGATTTTATTGATACTTCATTTATCTCATTGAATTCATGTTATGTATGCAGGTGCAATTGAATAATTTTTCATTGAATTTTGCAAGATCAAGATTCAATATCGAGTTTCGATGCTCAATATATTCCCGTAGTACCAAACTTTTGCAAGTTCTTATCAGGAGAAATATACCGTAAGCAAATGTTTGATGAAAATGGATAGCTTCTTTACCCTGCCAATTATAACATGTCATCTTCCAACATCCATCATGGGTCAATGGTATTACACCATGAATTGGGTCTCTTTTATGTATAAAACCCCATAGGGCATAAGAAAAAAATGATTGAGTAATTGTATTTTTGGATTTTCAATGGAACTAATGTAAAAGTATTGCTTAATTCGACATATTTTTTATAAATTGGTTGGTTTCATGTTTATTGTTGGGAAAAAAATGTACATGCTTATAATAATTGTTTGGTATAATTTTTGAACATATTAAATGCATTGTGTTACTAATATTATTGATGTAATGTTCAATATTTTTATAATCAGGATTTGGATGACGGGCGACTTTTCCACTATCTACCATTGCACCCCACTATGATGTCAAGTCGTGAGCTTGCTGCTAAATGAAAAAATCTTGGAGAGGAAGCATACTAAGAATGGTTGAAACAACCACCTATTCAATTCCCACTATGTTCTAAGTCACCAATTCAAAACCTTGATGGTAACACTAGTTCTTCACATGTTGGGGATAAAGGCAATGGTATAGATTTTGGTATGGATGATTTATTGAGGTATACCCAAAACATGGAGGGAATTTCGTAGATACCTTCTTTGAAATCCTGAAATCTACTTCCACCACCCCTCTATTTGGTCGAGTACACAGGTCTGCAAGGTCTACCCAACTAGGGACAACAATGTTATTGTACAACTTGAAATCAATGTTTGGTATGTCAAATGCATGTTTCTCAACACTTTTGAGGTAACTAAGCATTAGGTCCCATAAATTTTTGAGGAATATTGTCACACAATGAAGAAAGAAAAGGGTTGATTTTATCCATGCTTAATGACAATGTACATTTTTATTTCCCACTAATTGGAGGTTACTCAAAGATAAGGTACTTATGAGTGATAATGTCTTGCTAGATAACTGCACAGAGTAAAATAAAATGTTGAAAATTTTGGGTGTTGAGTACATATCATACCACTCATGTTTGAATGATTATATTCTATATAGAAACAAATATGAAGAAAAAGAGATGTGTCCAGAATGTGGGCATGACATGTACCATAAATAAATAAATAAAAGAGTAAGGAACATGGTCCTCCTCATAAGATATTGAGGCACATGCCATAATTCCAAGGATTCAAAGGATATTTCATTGGAAACAATTATCCATGTTGTAGGGGTGGCATGCCTCATATATATATGTGCTAGGATTTATGTGAATCCCAGTAGATTCAATAACCATGAAGCATATAGAGGATACATGGCCCGATAAATTCAAGGATGAGGTACATAACTTACGATTGAGAATAGATATGGATGGAGTTAACCCATATTCCCTCCAAAACACCAACTGTTTTATTTGGACAGTGGTAGTGATAAATCACAATAACCCCCTGGGTTTTCTGTGAAGAATTAACATCTTATGTTGGCTCTTATAGTCCTAAGTAGAGGGCAAGTGAAGAAAATGGATGTCTACCTCCAACCATTGATTGATGAATTTAAGAAATTATAGGAATCAATACATGCATATGATCTATCAAGACCCATCCCAATGGATATGTCTTTTATGCTGTATGGCATATGTGTTTACACCACACAGGATTATCTTGAACTAGAAGTTTGTTCTGGTAAGAATGTTGATTGATTTGTTTATATCTGTAATGTTATTTGGCATACTTCATTTGGTTCAACTATATTTTTGAAATTGGCATGCTTTGTATACCATAACATCACAGGTCTTGTAACAAAAGGGTATCATGGATGTAAATGTTGTGGACCTTTTATAAATTTTAAGTGGTCCAAACACCAACAAAAGTTGGTGTATGATTGTTCGATGGTATTCCTCCCAGAATACCACCCTTATAGAAGAGTTGCAACTACTTTCAATGGTAAACCAGAGAGAACCTGGAGACCTAAAATAACGACACCAATATATTGGATTAGGTCATATAACAAAGAAAAGGAGAAGGAAATGGAATAATTATTTGATTCAAATGGGGAACCTATGTTCGATGATCCTCAATTTTTTGACACCTATGTTGAAAAAATTCTCATTGGGAATAAAAGAAATATTTTATTTTATGAGCTTCCATATTGGGAGCATCTTAAGATTGGTTGCTTACTAGATCCCATGCACATATTAAAAAATGTTTTATCTTCTTTATGGAGGCACATATCATGGAATAAAAGCGACACATTGGTTGTTAGGAGAGATATTATTGCTTCAATTACTAAAAAGAGACATTGGGCAAGAAAATAAACTAGAGCAGAGGTTGTTACCTCTTGGTATTCTAAAGAAGGTGATGTCCCATGGATTTTGAAGAAATATGATATTTCTATGGAGAAGGATGTTATATTGGGTCTGAAGGCACCTTTTTTATATGGTTCAACTCTACAATGTTTCTTCAGTGTACAAGGTAATTTGTCAGGGTTGAAATCACATGACCATCTAAACCTTCTAAGGGAATGTATGTAGAATACATGATTCTTATTCTATACCAACATCGGTAAAAATATGTTATGCACTCACTATTTTATGGAAATTAATGATGTGTGTGTTTATTTTGTGGTGTCATTATCCTTTATTTGTGCATGGTTGTGTGAACCATGACTTCCCCCAGGACCTGCGACATGACATATCAAAATTATTTTCATTTTTATGTTTGATAACATCAAGGAAGATTCATATGGCTAGCATTTCGCGATGGCGTCGAGAGATAGTTGAGATTGTTTGTATGTTTGAGAAAGAACTACCCACAAATTTTATGGACTTGCAAGTACATATTATAATTCACCTACTTAATGAGGTTGAATTATCTGGGGTGATCTCATGTCATTTATGTTCTTGTTAGAGAGGTACATGAAAAAACTGAAGAGGTTTGATCGACAAAGGGAAAAAATAGAGGGCTCTATGGCAGAGGGGTACATAGTATACGAGTCATTCTATTATTCTAGTGAGTACATCAAGCAAATTAATGACACAACAAGGGTATTCATTTGGGACAACCATCAATATGAGGACAAAAAGGAAGGGGAGATATTCCAAATGAAAGGAAAAAGGTGCTTGATAAAGAGTAAGTCAATTATATTTTTTCAATTTCGTACAAAGAAATTTTTTACATTGAAGTTGATAATATATATTTCGTCCCATGCTATTCGTTTTGAATTCTTGTATACATCAGTGAATTTAGAATTTGATGTCGTCAATAAATTCATTTTTTAAGTTGATAATGTATATTTGATCTCATGCTATTCGTTTTGAATTTTTTTATACATCAACATATTTCGAAATTGACGCCATCAATAAATTTGTTCTTTACAATGTGGAGGGAACACAACTATGGGTTGCATTGTATGAAGAGAAAATAAGGAAATGTGATAGTGATAGGAAAACATTCATACACTTGAATGGTAGAAGCATGCCTTATCCTGATCATTTTAAAGAACATATGCCAAAAATATGTAAATATGTGGTGTCCAGTCATAATCCACGTGGATAAGATGTAGATGCACTAACGGTAGGGATTAGGTGCAGGAAATTTGTAATGACATTTTTTAGTACCACACTGTATTTATAATATTACACATTTGAATTGTAACATGTATTATGTTTTTATTAATGCTTCAACTATTAGACATGTGGCATTGTCCTTTGTTTGTATTTTTACAAGTGAATTTGTTCCCATCTATGTGGGAATATGGACATCATTTTCACACTAAGTATGTTGATGATGGAAACATCAAACAAGATTGTGGAGTGGACGTTGAGTTTGACCAATCTAGTCATGTTATCCATCGTGAACAAAATCTAATATAGGGGAAGTTAGGTTACATTGGAAAGACACAAGAGAACATGCAAGTGGACTTCTCAACTTTCCAATGTGTTATTTTTTGTTTCAAGTGGTGGGATACCTTCAACCAGAGAAATGTAAAGGAATATTATGATGGTGGGATAATATGTATTAACTCTAAAATATTGTAGGTTGAAATTAAGGAGCCTTATGTTTTCCCAAAACATTGCAACCAAGTGTGTTTTACCCAAATGTGTAGGATGGGGATTGGTGGTTCGTACTAAGACATGATCTGACATTTAATTTCTTTTTGAGAACAACAATGTTACAATTCTAAGTGAGAAAGATAATCAGGGTGAAGGAAATGAGGACTAATTTGTAAATGATTTGTTTGCACATTTATATTGTGGATATGTCATTTTATTTTGGGTATCTATAATGACCAATTTGTTTTTCTTCATTTTATAATTATGTTAGATATGAAAAGTTAACAACCATTTACAACCACCATTTTGAAAATAAACTAAATAGTACAAGCATGAGATGTGGTTTTGATATATTTTTATTTTCATATTTATTGTTTATTATAGAAAATTTATGTTGTATTGTATTAACATATGTTTATAACATAGTTACCAACTTAATGAGAACTCTCCAGAGTTCTTGTTTTTCTGGGGGTCCAATTTTTTACCTCGTTTTTAAAAATGGTGCTATCGGTAGCTCCCCCTCTCTGTTTTTAGGTGATTTTTGATATTTTAATTTTTTTGATCCATAATGTTTCCACATTTTTTTTAAATGCTCATTTTTCATCTATTCTCAAATTTTTCTATATATATTGTTTTTATTCAACTACGTTTTTAGTCTTTTTTTCAAGCTTCTTTCAATCTTAAAAATGTTTTTTACCATTTGCTTTTTCGAAGTTACGATTTTTCATAGGATTTTGTCTCCTTAATTAATTTATTGTTCCATAATTTTTAAATATATTGAAAAACATCATTTTTAACACATTGTTTACCTTTACTTCAATAAATCGAAAAAAAAATTGTAGTTAAATAACACTACTTTCGAATATTTATCAAAAAAATACACATTTTATAGCCATATATCATAAAAAACCTATACATTTTGGTACATATTCCTTAAAATAACATGTCAAATAAAGCATTTTTATGGACATAATTGAACAAAAGGGTCTAAATTTTATAAAAAAAAACTATCATTTTCTTTCATATTTGTATACATTTTGTAACACCCTGTTTCCCCCAGTCTGTAAAAATAACTATACTGGCCAAGTATTGTGGAAAACTTAGAAATGTGAATGTGTGATGTGGATGGACATTGTGAAAAAGGTCGATGAATGTAAAAAATATTATGAATATATATATATATATATATATATATATATATATATATATATATATATATATATATATATATATATATATATATATATATATATATATATATATATATATATATATATAATGCAGGACTATTGAGAGGGGGGTGTGCTGAAAAAGAGACCACGATGGCTGAAGAATGGTGGTGGGAGGCACCTGGAATGGTGGCATTAACTTCCACCAAAACCAATACCGTATTTGGACTACACTAGCCCGGAGAACCAAGAGCGGCTCGCTGGCCCCGAATTAAATGACTCGTCAGGTTGGTAGGTAAAGGGATCCTCATGAGTAATGAGGGATGAGGGTGAACTGACCATCCGTGGAGTCCTCAGACCTGACCACCGCGAGGAAAATCGTTCCACACGTAACCACGCCGAAAGGAGAAAAGGCATGAAGAGTGGGTGATCAAGGGGCAAATGCGAGGGGAAGAGGAGAACTCTGGAAAAATACAGAGTGAGTGATAGCAAAGAAGAAGGAGAGTAATTTTCGTTCTCGGTCACTGGAAAACATAGACGCAATCTCGTAGCATAGTGGTCTCATCTCGGGGGTGGATAGTGGTAAATCCGTTGGGAGTCGCTGAGCCTACGGTTGGGTGGAAACGAGCACCCCTCTCAGCAGTTACAATCACATCTGGTGTTATTTCTAATAAGTGTTTTACATCTTGCATCTTGAAATGTATATCCTGGCATTTATGATCATCTTGCATCTTGAAACTTATATGCTGACATGTATGCTCATAGTCTATGTAGTTTATGAATGGTTTGAGTATAAGACTGTCTGTGTGGTGTTGATCAGAAATGGTGGTTGCATGCTTTTATTGGAAGGACCACATATGGCTTATGTTTATAGATAGTTTTGTATATATATATATATATATATATATGCATATTGAGTTAATTCAGACTTCAAGTCTGTTCTCGAGAAATCTATACCCTTATTTGTCTCAGGTAATACCCTGGATAGATCTCCCCATAGAGACACCCTTTTTGGAAAGCTCACCAAGAACCTGGAAAAGGATTTGAAGGCGCAAGTCTTAGTAACCCTATACAAGGAAGATTGATCCTCTTGAAATCCTAAAATGGCAGTGTAGGGATAAGTATTGATCGACGGATGAGATCCTATTGGAAGACCTGCGGTCATTCACGACCATTAGATTGGAGGAATGAACAAGGGCGTTAAATGCCTTAACCCTTTTTCCTTTATCTTCATGAGTAGAGAAGAAATCGGGACCGTAGATCCCTAAGGTTCGTGGGAGTATCTGGATCGTTTGTTTTTCCACGTCCAGGGAGCAGCGGGAGAGTGCACAGCGCAGGATAGATCTGAACCATCAGATCTTAGTTAGAAAAACCCGACAATTGTTGGATCTGTCAGGAGATGCATGAGGGTTAAGCCCTCGTGAACAGAGGCGAAAGTCCCGACAGAGGAGTTGATATCCGTATTTCGGATACCATGGATTCGAACTGACAGAGGATCTGTGTCACTGGGGGTCGCAAGTCACGAAATTGCAAGGAGAAAGGATAGTCGTTGGATCTAGGTCAAGGGAGGACCATTGGATCAGAGCCTCATCGCGCGTATCATGCATTCGGAGGTTCAGAGGGTGAAAGGAACTCGTCTCGACTGCAGAAGTCGTGAAGTGCTGAGAGCCGAGGCACAAGTGTGGACACGTGGCAGAACCACAAACTGGGGCCCGCATGATTGACAAGCGTACACACGCTGCAAGGGGAAAGGTGTCAACACTCTGTTGACTTCTCACATCTCGGGGATTCACGGGATAAGAACATGAGAGCTCAACCCTTCAACTTGTGAATTCACGAAATCACGAGGAGCAAGGATAGTCGTTGGATCTAGGTCAAGGGAGGGTCGTTGGATTAGAGCTTCATCGTGCATATTGCACATTCGGAGGTTCTGAGGTTGAAAGGACCTCGTCTCGACTGCAGAAGTCATGAAGTGTCGAGAGTCGAGGCACGAGTGTAGACACGTGGTAGAACCACAAGGTGGGGCCCACGTGATTGACAGGCAGACAAGTGCCATAGGGGGAAATGTGTCAACACTTCGTTGACTTCTCGCATCTCGGGGATTTGTGGGATAAGAACATGAGAGCTCAACCCTTTGACTTGTGAAGTCGCAAAGTTGCGACGAGAGCTAGCGCTTAGCCTAGCCATTGGTCACGCACAGAGGGCACTGACAGAAGGAAGCTATACCCATTTCGTGATTTCGGGTATCATGAATTTGGGAAGGAAGAGTCAGGAGTTTCGACTCGCGAACTCGCGAGATTGCGAGTTGCAAAAAGCGCCTTCAGGAGTAGGCCTTGATCATAGCGTTTTGGTCGCTCGGAGAGGGTGGAGCTCACACCTAGTGTTTTTTGCACAAGGGAGATTTCGAAAGGACCTGTGGATCGATTAAAAGGATATTCCAGCTGGGAATCAAAAGAAGCCGCTTCGGCTCATAAAAGAAACTGAACGATCCTTAAGATCGGGAGGTCGCGCAGAGACTCTATCAAGGCAGAGGTGGCGTCTGCAGCCTGTGCTAAGCCTTGTAGGATTTCGTGGATTCTGTCCCTCAAGAAAAGGCAAAAAAATTATTACGCCGTAGCGGGTGTGTGACAAATTGGTATCAGAGCATGGTTACAACACTCGGCCTGCTTGGGCTCATGAACGAGTTGCAAAGAATCTCCGTTCGGAACACTCCTAAAAAGAGTAACCCCCTGTCTTAACTTTCCTAATCAAAAGACATACTTAAGAATGAAAAATCCCTATTGTGTGTGTGTGTAGATGTGAAAATATGAATTATGTACTAGTTATAAATAAATATAAATATTAACTAACAACCAACGTTTTTCCTTTTGCACACAAGCAGAAGATCAACCGCGGGAAATTATCAACGTATAGTATGGTGACTCACCATGAAGTGGGAGAGGGCTCCCACAATAGAGACGATGAGTCTGACGAAAGGAGGGCAGTAGGGACCCCCCCATATCTAGCTGAGACTGTGAGGAGCCTCATGGTCGAATTACAAAGCTGTAAGGCTGACAATGAAAGGATGATGAAAGAATAAGAAAAGCAAATACAAATTAATGTAGTTCTATTTCATATTTTATCCGATCTACAAAGACAAATGCAGCATGAACCTGAAACTCAAAAACATGGTCATATCAGTGGCCACACTGAGAGGAGCAGCTCAAAAAAGGTCCACCCCAGAGGTAAAGGACAACATCAGATGATTCCTCTGAGAAGGAAGCTGGTGATTCAGAGGACTCTTCTAGTAGCAGAACCAGTTCCTATTCCTGAAAGAAACAGAAGAAGCAAAAGCCTTCGAAAGGTCGTAAGTTAGAAGAATTCAGAAAAGCCAAACCACCCTCCTTCGATGGTGAAATAAAGAAGGGAGAGGAAGAAGAGGCCTAGCTTCTTAGACTAAAGAAGTATTTCAGAGTCCATGACTTTTCAGAAAATATGAAGGCCTGAGTGGCCACCTTAAACTTGAACAGAAAGGCTTCCATTTGGTGGGAAGACCTTAAGAATGTGAAAGGGGTTCACGAAGAGGACTTGTCTTGGGAACGGTTTGAGAAACACTTCCGGAAGAAGTATCTGTTGGAAAAATATTTCGACAAAAAGACTAAACAGTTTTATGAACTCAAACTGGGACAACTCACTATAGAAGAATATGTCAACAAATTCCTCGATTTGTTGAGGTATGTACCCTATATAAAAGAGGAAAAGGCAAAGGTGCAACGCTTCATCAGTGTACTACCTAAGGACTATCAGAACAGAATTGAATTTGATGAGGCAAAGACTCTAGAAGGCACTATTCGAAAAGCGACCTATTGTCATGAATAGTTTGGGCATCGAGCATGTTGTCACTCAAAACTGAAAATGGGTTGCATGCAAATCAATCCTGAGGCAACCTCGAACCACTTTGGATTGGAAGTTTCCCTCCCCCAAACCGAGAGGGATCTCTTGAACAATGTCACAATATGATCTTCAGTAAGCCTAAAATGGTGGGTAGATTTATGGGTAAATGATAGTTTCAGATTTTTTAAGTTTGGGGGTTGGACCAAGGAAACAATCCATTGGGCATGGAGTCAAGTGAAAACTAAAGAAAGGAGATAATAGTAGTGATCGTATAACTTGCGGAAAATGAGGCAAAGTAAGTCTATCTTTCAGCAATTTGATAATCATGATGCGGTAGCAGAAAAAAGAAAGGAAAGGCCATCACATTGAAAGCATCTATCAAGGAGTAATTTTCACTACGATAATATTTAGAGGAAAACAAACGAAGGTTGATAACTAGATGCAGAGTGCTTATCTGGAACGAATTCTGATCAGTCACCATAGAACGCAACACATTTATATCAACTGTGGGTAAGGAGCATATAAAATGAATTCCAAACAAATTTAATGCAGCTGAAAGAGGAAGAGATAAACAATATGATAATGACAACACATATATATCAACTTTGGGTAAGGAGCATATAAAATGAACTCCAAACAAATTTAACACAGCTGAAATAAGGAAGAACATACTGAAATAATCAACCGTGATGAATCTCACAGTCTCAAGTAAATACATCATCTATATTACTCCAATTCGGATTTACAAATTAACTCAGCATACACAGAAACCCCTCTTCACAAGAGGTTTCTTCCCCAGCT
>ML784813.1:651349-663193 GCA_009831015.1 Picea engelmannii
CCCCCCCTCGTTGGCCTCCTCCAACGATTATTTCACTACTCTCACCCTCTCGATCCATTACCTAACTCATAACTCAACGTTTAAAAGAAATTTATGTTTACTTCTAGAAAATATGAAACGGTTCACCTTCATGGAACTCTGCGACTTCCAAATGCTCTGCCAGCGCTTTGGACCGTTACTAATCGTTTGACAAGTGGATAGGGATTTCTACGTTACACTGCCTAAAAACTCATGGTCAGTTTTGGGTAGTTTAGCTAACAATTCTGCTTCGTTAGTTGTGCATGGTTTATCATGTATTGAATCATCGGTCTGTTGTTCAGCGATCTTATTTTTGAAGGAGCTAACTGATTTATGCCATTCTTCTCCATATTCACCTCCACCACGAATATTTGCAATAGCAAACACTGCCCCTAAATGTCTTGAAATGACAATGCGACCAACACTGAAGCTTGGGGTGATGCTAATGTTAAAGCCCCATAACCATATAATAGAGTTGGATGAGAACCATCAAGAGAAATGCCTTTCTTGGATACAATGAACATTGGTATCTGAGTTCCATCCTTGCTGGTTATGAAAAAATGTTTTGTCTCAAACTCTGTCCGATCAAAGCCTGGAACAACAGTCTCTCTAAAAACCACAAACCCTAGTTTTTCCACATCTAGGTTGCATCGATAGATAATGCCAGGGGTAAGAAAGCTTGTAAAACCAATAAATATCTCCTTGTCTTTATGCCTTCCTAATATTCCAGAAACTGATCCAATATCTATTGGCAAATTATGAAGCCAATTTCCAGATTGCAAGTCTCGTATTTGCAGAACATACATCACTTAAATAGCTTAATAGAAGTTGATTTCCATTGACACAACAAGCTGATTCAAGCACATCCATCTCAGATTCTCCAACAACGTCACTCCAAGCTTCCGGCTGCATAAAGTCTACCCGAACCAACTTATACCTAGGAGCATTTTTATTGGTTCGAAAAGTGAACAAAGCACCATCATTTGCAACATGATCATATTGTGCTTCAAAGTCATCAATAATTTTTTGGAAAGAAAGCATCTCCTCCCTGCCTTTGAAACCTTCAAGACCTCGAGGAAAAGCAGTACGATCACCATAAAAGAGCCTGTTCATAGGGTTGCAACCTTCTGCAATGTATAAAAAAATATATTGCAATGGAAAATGCAGGTTCGAAGTATTTCCCTTCCAGAATCACTTTAGTAATCAGTTTGTTGGCTTGATCGGTACGGTGAACTCCATCCCAAATGTTATATGAGGTCGGATCGGCGCAGGCTTCATCCTTCACAAGATTTCCATTGATAGTCCCTGTGCTTCCCTTTCATTGTGCAACAAATCCATCAGTTGTGCCGACAACAAATCCATTCGTTAGAGAAGAGGCCATCGGGATCGAACCTCTTTTTACAGTCAAAAACTGCTGCAAGTTTACCGTACTCCTTTGCGCCAACCCCTGGAACAAGTGTCCTCCAGACTTTCCCCAGTGCAGACTCCCGCCATGCTTTTCTATCAGCATCCGCTCAATCTCTTGATAAACGTCCATGTCCCATGTCGGAACGTAGTCCATCCGATACTGATGGTAAATTATCTCACATGTCACAACGTCCTCGGCTGGGCCTAAATAAGCTCCCTCTGATTTCTTAATCGTCCACATAATGATTCTTAACTTCGACTTTGCACGGTGTTTCAGGACGAGACTCAGCATTCGCGTGGCCTTTCAAGATTCTCCTTTCGTGCATTTGGATGTACCTTCTCTGTGTGAGAAATTTAAAATGATCTATCTCAACTCTCAAAAATTCTTCTCCACATTCCTTGCAGTTTCAATTTCTAATACCATTTTAGTGAGATTTGTTGGCAAAATAGGCTTTTCCTTACTTAAACCCATGATATCTTTAACAATGATTTGATTGAGGTCGTTCAACTTCGATACTTTATCATCTTCATGGGTGGAAGAGGGATCACTTGCAGCTTTATATTTTTCTTTCTTAGATCTCTTCCGCCAGACCTTCTTGTTATTGCCTGTCATCTTGTTCACTAGCGAGGCCTACCTACGTGCGAAAACATATGCTTCTTGTAATATAACCACTGACCTCTGGCATGCGAATAGCTCCTCGCAAAGCTCCACCATAACCACAGGTGCCACCATCGCTTTCGTTGCCATCTGGACTGCCATACCAAGTTGTTGTAGCAGGGTGCCATTGCACCTCCTTACCAACAAGCTCAGTTTGTTCCTGACCGAATGCTACCTCCTTGCACGCAAACAACACTAACAACACAATGCACATTGCAGTTACATCCACATGGACATTGGGCACCACCCATTGAAGCCTAACCTTCTGCATCATCCTTCCTTAAAAATAACAATAATAACCAAATAATTGGCGCCCAAAGGAACTAGAAGTAGAAACCCAGTGAACAATGAAGCCCAAAGGAACCAGAAACTCGTATTTATTTGCAGAGGTGAGAGATTTTGGAGGGAATTTAGAATATCAAATTCCATCAATCCAGAGTGATTGTCAACTGATTTTCACTTTTCTTTGCTCGAAATATTGACAGCAGAGGGACCCAAATCGCCAACCATACAGACCGATGAATGTATGGTCATCAACCTACATTCAACTTTTCTCTTTTTACTCAACAAATGAAGAAAAAAGTACGATCTCTACGCTACACTGTGAATGTGAACAACGCAGATATCCTTGAGTTTTTTCACACAGTCTGCAGCTATCTCGCCCTCACCCAACGCTGAAGGAGACACAAACTCCTTTTCCTCAAATCGCGTGTAAATTGCAAACGCCAAGTGCAAGCCCACCATTCTTAAAATTCAGCTATAGCTTCCTTCAACAATTTGATGCAAGTTAGAGATAATTTGCGATTCTCAAACACATTGGGATGAAAGCAATGAGTAGAGAAAATTTTCAATTTACAACATAGGCTCCATCTAGGGATGGTACTTTCTCGTAAAGTGCCAAGAACAGTAGACCAGTTGCCTTCATCCATTGGGCGACCTAACGTGAAAGCAGTAATTCTAAGTTCTCCTGCCAATGAAATCACCATCAGAAACTTTTAATGGAGTCGCCAGAGCATGTGCAACCAATATTTTCCTATGATTGGCTGCTCAACCAGGCCTTAGGACTATGAAAATGTCATTCTCCCAGGGATAGATATCAACTTCGATTCCTCGGCAACGGCGCCAGAAATGTTGTCACTCGGAACTGAAAAATGGGTTGCATGCAAATCAATCCCGAGGCAACCTCGAACCACTTTGGATTGGAAGCTGCCCTCCCCCAACCTGAGAGGGATCTCTCGAACAATGTCACAATATGATCTTCAGTAATCGAAAAATGGTGGGCAGATTTATGGGTAAATGATAGTTTCGGATTTTTGAAGTTTGGGGGTTGGACCAAGGAAACAGTCCATTGGGCATGGAGTCAAGTGAAAACCAAAGAAAGGAGATAATAACAATGATCGTATAACTTGCGTAAAATGAGGCAAAGTAAGTCTATCTTTCAGCAATTTGATAATCATGATGTGGAAGCAGAAAAAAGAAAGGAAATGCTATCACATTGAAAGCATCTATCAAGGAGGAATTTTCACTACGATAATCTTTAGAGGAAAACAAACGAAGGCTAATAACTAGATGCAGAGTGCTTATCTGGAACGAATTCTGATCAGTCACCATAGAACGCAACACATTTATATCAACTGTGGGTAAGGAGCATATAAAATGAATTCCAAACAAATTTAACGCAGTTGAAAGAGGAATAGATAAACAATATGATAATGAAAACACATATATATCAACTGTGGGTAAGGAGCATATAAAATGAATTCCAAACAAATTTAACACAGCTGAAATAAGGAAGAACATACTGAAAGAATCAACCGTGATGAATCTCACAGTCTCAAGCAAATACATCATCTATATTACTCCAATTCGGATTTAAAAATTAACTCAACATACACAGGAACCCCTCTTCACAAGAGGTTTCTTCCCCAGCTCATCACCCACGCCCCCCCCCTCGTTGGCCTCCTCCAACGATTATTTCACTACTCTCACCCTCTCGATCCATTACCTAACTCATAACTCAGCGTTTAAGAGAAATTTATGTTTGTTTCTAGAAAATATGAAACGGTTCACCTTCATGGAAATCTATGACTGCCAAATGCTCTGCTAGCGCTTTGGACCGTTACTAATCGTTTGACAAGTGGACAGGGATTTCTACGTTACACTGCCTAAAAACTCATGGTCAGTTTTGGGTAGTTTAGCTAACGATTCTGCTTCGTTAGTTGTGCATGGTTTATCATGTATTGAATCATCGATATGATGTTCAGTGATTTTATTTTTGAAGGAGCTAACTGATTTATTCCATTCTTCTCCATATTCATCGCCACCACGAATATTTGCAATAGCAAAAATTGCCCCTAAATGTCTTGAAATGACAATGCGACCAACACTGAAGCTTGGGGTGATGCTAATGTTAAAGCCCCATAACCATATAATAGAGTTGGATGAGAACCATCAAGAGCAATTCCTTTCTTGGATACAATGAAGATTGGTATCTGAGTTCCATCCTTGTTGGTTATGAAAAAATGTTTAGCCTCAAACTCTATCCGATCAAAGCCTGGAACAACAGTCTCTCTAAAAACCACAAACCCTAGTTTTTCCACATCTAGGTTGCATCGATAGATAATGCCAGGGGTAAGAAAGATTGTAAAACCAATAAATATCTCCTTGTCTTTATGCCTTCCTAATATTCTAGAAACTGATCCAATATCTATTGGAAAATTATGAAGCCAATTTCTAGATTGCAAGTCTCGTATTTGTAGAACATACATCACTTAAATAGCTTAATAGAATTTGATTTCCATTGACACAGCAAGTTGATTCAAGCACATTCATCTCAGATTCTCCAACAATGTCACTCCAAGCTTCCAGCTGCATAAAGTCTACCCAAACAAACTTATACCTAGGAGCATTTTTATTGGTTCGAAAAGTGAACAAAGCACCATCATTTGCAATAGGATCATACTATGCTTCAAAGTCATCAATAAGTTTTTGGAAAGAAAGAATCTCCTCCCTGCCTTTGAAACCTTCAAGACCTCGAGGAAAAGAAGTAAGATCACCATAAAAGATCTTGTTCATAGGGTCGCAACCTTCTACAATGTATAAAAGAATATATTGCAATGGAAAATGCAGGTTCGAAGTATTTGCCTCCCGGAATCGCTTTAGTAATCAAATTGTTGGCTTGATCGGTATGGTGAACTCCATCCCAAATTATATACAAGGCCGGATTGGCACAGGCTTCATCCTTCACAAGATTTCCATTGATAGTCCCCATGCTTCCCTTTCACCGCACAACAAATCCATCAGTTGTGCTGACGAAAAATCCATTCGTTAGAGACGAGGCCATCGGGATCAAACCTCTTTTTTATAGTAAAAAACTGCTGCAAGTTTACTGTACTTCTTTGCACCAACCCCTGGAACAAGTGTCCTCCAGAATTTCCTCAGTGCAGACTAGTGCCATGCTTTTCTATCAGCATTTGCTCAATCTCATCATAAACATCCATGTCCCATGTCAGAATGTAGGCCAGCCGAGAGCAATGGTAAATTATCTCACATGTCACGACATCCTCAGTCGGGCCTAAATAAGCTCCCTCTGATTTCTTAATCGTCCGCATAATGATTCTTAACTTCGACTTTGCACGGTGTTTCGGGACGAGACTCAGCATTCGCGTGTCCTTTCAAGATTCTCCTTTCGTGCATTTGGATGTACCTTCTCTGTGTGAGAAATTTAAAATGATCTATCTCAGCTCTCAAAAATTCTTCTCCACGTTCCTTGCAGATTCAATTTCTAATACCATTTCAGTGATATTTGTTGGCAAAATAGGCTTTTCCTTCCTTAAGCCCGTGATATCTTTAACAATGATTTGATTGAGGTCGTTCAACTTCGATACTTTATCATCTTCATAGGCGGAAGAGGGATCACTTGCAACTTTAGCTTTTTCTTGCTCATATCTCTTCTGCTAGACCTTCTTGTTATTGCCTGTCATCTTGTTCACTAGCAAGGCCTGCCTACGTGAGAAAACATATGCTTCTTGTAATATAACCACTGACCTCTGGCATGCAAATAGCTCCTCGCAAAGCTCCACCATAACTGCAGGCGCCACCATCGCTTTTGTCGCCATCTGGACTGCCATACCAAGTTGTTGTAGCAGGGTGTCATTGCACCTCCTTACCAACAAGCTCAGTGTGTTCCTGACCGAACGCTGCCTCCTTGCACGCAAACAACACTAACAAAACAATGCACGTTGCAGTTACATCCACATGGACATTGGGCACCACCCATTGAAGCCTAACCTTGTACATCATCCTTCCTTAAAAATAACAATAATAACCAAATAATTGGCACCCAAAGGAACCAGAAACTCGTCTTTATTTGCAGAGGTGAGAGCTTTTGGAGGGAATTTAGAATATCAAATTCCATCAATCCAGAGTGACTGTCAACTGATTTTCATTTTGCTTTGCTTGAAATCTTGACAACAGAGGGACACAAATCACCAACCATACAGACCGATGAATGTATGGTCATCAACCTACAGTCAACTTTTCTCTTTTTACTCAAAAAATGAAGAAAAAAGTACGATTTCTACGCTATGCTGTGAATGTGAACAACGTAGAGATCCTTGAGTTCCTTCACACGGTCTGCAACTATCTCGCCCTCACCCAATGCTGAAGGAGGCACAGACTCCTTTTCCTCAAATCACGTGTAAATTTCAAACTCCTGGTGCAATCCCACCATTCTTAAGATTCAACTATAGCTTCCTTCAACAATCTGATGCAAGTTAGAGATAATTTGTGATTCTCAAACACATTGGGATGAAAGAAATGAGTAGAGAAAATTTTCAATATCTGTTACAATAGAGCATAACCTCGCGAAGGATGGAAACAAAAGAATAGTTCAAGATTTCAGAAAAGGGTAGTTAAATCCCGAGGATTTAAGAACTACAAGAAGAACCCAAGAATGAGCTTCCCAGCCCAGAGTATGCACCAGCGGAATTTTCCCTCCTTGAGTGGAAATAAAACTTCTAGACCCATATCAGTGAATACTTATAACCCAAAGAGAGAACCTTTGAAATGCTGGGGTTGTGGGGAAGAACATCTATTGAGAGACTGTCCAGACCGACAACAGAATAGTCGGAGGATTTATAACATCCAAGAAGCTACTACCGTCAATGATGTGGCCAGGAGTGAGCCACAAATTTAGGCAGCCTTGGATAATAACCAAGATAACCACCAAGCTTCATTAGTGGAAATAGAAGGTATGATTTCCAACCATCTAGTGTCTGTTTTAATTGACCCTGGTTCAAATTTGAGTTATGTAGCCCCTAAATTTGTTGATAAGTGTAAACTACATCCACAAAAACATACCAAGCCATGGTTGGTACAGTTAGTCACTGGCACCAAAAGAAGGGTAGCAGAGGTTATACCAGCCTGCCAATTGATGTTGGGTAGATTCCCAACCCAAACAACCCTTAACTTATTACCCCTGGGATCGTATGATCTGTTGATTGGTATGGACTGGCTAGCTGCCCATAAAGCCAGATTGGACTGTTACCATAAAACCTTAGAATGTGTAAGTAAAGAAGGGAAAAAGATAACCCTTCAAGGGATCCGAAAACTTGTCTCGATGAGACAAATATCAGCTCTGCAAATGAGAAAGTATTGCCAAAAGGGATGTACCCTATATGGAATACAGGTGTTGAAAACAATCAAAGGTGACAAATCAAGCCCTGACGATCACCCTATCCTGAGAGAATACATAGATGTGTTTTCGAAAGAGGTACCGGATCTACCTCTGAGAAGGGACATAGACTTCTCGATAGAACTTGCACCGGGAGCGGTGCCGGTGTCTAGGACACCCTACTGGATGAGCACACCCGAGTTAGTTGAACTCAAATTGCAATTAAAAGAAATAATGGATAAAGGTTATATTCGACCTAGCATTTCTCCGTGGGGAGCACCAGTCCTATTTGTGAAAAAGAAGGACGGTACCCTTAGACTATGTATAGATTATAGAAAACTCAATAAGGTAACTGTTAGCGCTCTGTAATTTTCCTAAGGCCGCGGAGGCAATCACATAGGTAACCTCGAACTGCTTGGAGTCTTGGATCTATCTCTCCAAGACTCAGAGAGGGATCTCTCTTTCTGAATTAACTTGGTATGGAACAGGACAGATGTTAGGCTAGCTATGAAAGTAGTGAAAGTATGGGGTTGGGGGTTTTTAAATGGTTATTTTTGGGACAGAAAGGAGGGCCATTGGGCAAATGGGGTCTGCACTTGAATATGTGTTTTATTCTCAGATCTGGACAAAGTTCTTACACAGGGCAAGGTAGCAGAAATGTTGGATCGAAATAAGTTTTGATGGTGTCGATTTGAGGAAGAAATAGGGGAGGAAAAAGCCAAGAAAAGGAGCAGCTAAGAATTCCTTAACTGAGCTCTTTAGATGAATAACATAAAGATTATCAAAAGGACAGATGCAAAGTATTTGCCAATAAATTATGCCCTGTTTACTATCTTCTGATAATAAGAATTGAAAAACAAGTGGAAAGAGGACAGGAAAATACTTTAACAGAGGAAAAATGCCACCAACACATCTGCACAAGAATCCTGTAATAAAAATAACATGTCCTTCATTGATTGATCATTTAATAATGACAGAAAAAGGTTTTCTGGCCAAACACAGCCCGCAGTCCAGCAAGGAACCTCACAGGTCGAACCCTCTATTCCCAGCCCAGTCGAACCCTCTATTTGTCTTTTACATTTGCATAAATAATAAAAGATATCTCATTCCTCTCACACTCGAGCTCATAACTCTGCTCTCTAAAAATAGAAAAGAAGTTACAAAGATTGACACCTGTAGACTGTTTCTAAAACAAACAAAACAACAAATCCAAGAAAAGTCGATTTGGCATCTGCTGCTTGAACATCTGGAGTTTGTTAAGGTTTGTTGGAGAATGGACTCTAACAGCATCACAATAAATAAATGCAGCAGCAGACGAATGCCTTGAGGTTGTTGGAGACTGGCTGGAGTCGAATCTTCTTAGACCGGGAATGCTTGAAACTGTCATTTGCCAATTGTCGAGTTTTCCTTTAGAGCCTGGAATTGCTCTGCCACCTGTGACTGCATTATAAAATTGATGACAAGTGTGATGGATTGACAACTGTGTACAAGCCTAATATTCTGGTTGCTGCCAGATATCTCGTGGTCCTGTAAATTCTCAGCCGTTTCATCTTTTATTTCACTGAACTGTCGCCTTTAATAAGGGATCTAATTCTCCTTTGCCGATTTTTTCATTGTCAGGTGTCTTCTGTAGCTTTTAAGGGTGATGATTCCATGGATATAACATTTGTGTTTTCATTTGCCTTTGAAGATGATGGACCTGACACTTTTCAATTAGTAGCCCTCATCTCTTGGTGTTGTAATGTTTTTAAGAGTGATTCAAGCTCTTTCGAATCGCCATCCTGATCAGTTGGTTATGAAACTCATTGATGGACTTTTCTTGATCTGCGTTCGAAGGCCTTTCATTCACATGTGCCTGAAGCTTTGTATCAATAGCTTCTTCAACCTCAAGACTCTTCTATTGTTCACTATTTGTAGCAGATTCTAATGTGCTGGCCGGTACAACCTTGGGCTTCTCAGGACCTTCTGCTTGCTGCATATTTACAAACTTTTCATATACAACTTCATCAATCTTAATGCCCTCACTCTGATCTTGATCCTCTTCGTCACCATCAATTATATCCATGTGATCATCTAAGTTAGTGTGTTCCTCTTCATTCTTCTCTTCTTCTGTTTCACTATCCTGCTCTTGCCCAAATTCAATTTCCATCTCTTTTGTTATACCATAATCTTTTAAGAGTTCTGTATATGTATCATGTTTAGATGTGGTATTGTTTCTTTGATGACAAGCAACATCTCATTCAACAGTAAATGCCTCATCTAAGATATCACCTACAAGGAACTTGCTAATGCACAAGTTAATGAAATACAAAAAACCTTTTGACCAGATAGGATGCCAATGCCAAGAAGCACAGATATGGAAACTCTCCAGCAGTCTTTTGCTCGATTTTTGTAAGCCAATATCCCTCCCAGGTATAAGAAACAGGTTCATCTTCTTCATAAACATTGCAATCATAGTCAACATCACTGGCAACTTCTGAAACCATCTCTACAGAACATTCCTCCAACGCATCCTCCTAACTTTTAGTCTTCCCAATGTCAGTAGATGCATCAACAACTGCAATAGCATCTATCTTGCAAACACTTTGATCAACAGCCACATGACATTCTACCATACAAACACTCTGACTAATTGCTACAGTGTCTTTCACATTGCAAGCGCTCTCATCAACTGCTACTGGCAACCCAATCTTGAACTCCCTCTCTTCAACTGCCTCAGAGGACTCAACCTTGCAAGCACTTTCATAACCTGTTAAAGTGTCATTAACAATGTCATCAATCTGAGTATTTAAAACAGAGAAGCCAATCTTGCAGACATTCAAATCAACTCTCACAGGGGTGTCAACAGCAGAAACACTCTCGTCAATAGCCATGGGTTTTTCAAACAGGCCGATGATTTCATCTCTTGATCCAGGTTCATCATCATCGCAGACACTACCATTAACAACCATAGTAGCCTCAACACTGGGGAAGCCTTCATCAACTGCCAAATTACAATCCAAATTGCATACACTCTTATCAATTGTAATGGTGTGAAAACAATGTCCTTGTTTGACCCAAATTCCTCCCAAACAACCATGGCATCCTGATTAGTCCCTTTTCTACCTTGCTGAGTAAACATACAGGAAATATTAGTGGCCCTTCTATGGAGCTTTTCAACCCTGTGCCAGATGTTTGAACCAGATTCAAGGTGTAAAATGCAGAGAAGCATGCATGCATAGAAGGTTATGAGGTGTCACATCCGATTAAAGCTCTGGAATCGTTGAATCCCCTCGTTTCCCTCACCAATGGAGATTGTAAAATGCATTACAGAAGAAGAAAATGATGAAGAGGCTCGGCTACTCAGTCGTTTACCAAGAACATTGCAGTAGTCAGGTCAGGGAAATCATGGCAGTAGCATCAAGACCGTCATCTCAATATCCATGAATAACCAGTGGGTGCAAGTCTGATGAGAAAACGTGGAGTGAAAGTTCCCAAAGATATCGTTGTATCTTCAGTTGCAGAAGTTAAAGGGAAAGCAGAACACGAAATGTGTTTGCATTTAACAATGAAGACAATGCCGAATGTTCGAAGAGACCCAAGCAGATAGGAAGGTACCTTATAAGGAGTCCAGATCTTTTAATTCGTGAAGGCCACACCCTCTGAAGTCATAACTCAAAGATTTGGAATTTATTAATGAGAGTGAACAAAAGGGTTTGAATTCTGCTATCTGGAACTTTGTTTTTAGAACAATTTTGAAGAGTATTTCAACACACTCTGTTTGGCAAGAGAAACCTTTGTTGATCGCATTGTGCAATTTAAGAAACACCAAAGTAAAATCTTTGAAGAAATGGTCAAGGAGAAGATAGATGGACGCTATTTCGTGCAGCAGATTTCACATGGGGATGAAATCAATCTCGATCTTGGTCCAGAGAAGACTAATATTGCCTGTATGTTTACTCAGCAAGGTAGAAAAGGGACTAATCAGGATGCCATGGTTGTTTGGGAGGAATTTGGGTCAAACAAGGACACTATTTTCACACCATTACAATTGATAAGAGTGTATGCAATTTGGATTGTAATCTGGCAGTTGATGAAGGCTTCCCCA
>ML784813.1:699298-726222 GCA_009831015.1 Picea engelmannii
CCCTGATCTAAGGAGATGGTTCCTAACTGGTTCTAAACATAACTCAAGAGGTTAGGCCCCTCCCAACCTATATAAACAGGCTCTATGATGGTGGAAAGGGGGGAAGAACTGAACATATGAAACTTATGATCTTGGAGGAAACTTACAGTCAACCAAAAGAGAGTGATCAATGAAGCTGCTGTTATCCAGGTTGTGGATCTTTCAGGCAAGGGTTGGACGAAGAGGACTTGACGAAGCTGTCACATTCGCATCTACGATTGTAAGTATTGCTGTCGTTATTCTCATTAATATGACATGCTTGGCCTGTTTCTTTCTAGTTTGTGTCTGATGTTACATGAACTTATCATTTAGTGATAGATCTGTTTTCAAGCTAATGTCAATAGAGTAGGAAGTGGTTGTATCTTTTTTTGTCCACAGACCTCGGCGAGGAGCAAAGGGATTGGAGCGCAACTCGGAGCGTGCAGGGATAAACATCGATTAAAATGTACTTATGTCATCCTTCTTTCTCATGCATTAGTTTAGATAGATTTGAAAGGAAGTCAGTGTCCACGTTAAGCATTTTTCTGTCTAGGGTTAAGGTCAAGCCTTAGAGGCGATCTACCTGTCCGCAGGGAGATTTTCCTACAACAGACTGTCTCAACCAAATCCAAAAAACACCTTGACAACAAAACCGACCTATTTCTTTACCTAGCCTAATATCTAAAATTGGAAACATAGCTAAATCATATAGAGAGATCCCTCTCTGAAGTTGGAAGGCATTTACAGGAGCACGAGATATATGGCAGCAAACAGAATATTAGGCTTGTACACAATTGTCAATCCATCACACTTGTCATCAATTTTATAATGCAGTCACATGTGGCAGAGCAATTCCAGGCTATAAAGGAAAAATCAACAATTGGAAAATGACAGTTTCAAGCATTCTCGGTCTAAGAATATTTGACTCCAGCCAGTCTCCAACAACCTCAAGGCATTCGACTGTTGCTGCATTTATTTATTGTGATGCTGTTAGAGTCCATTCGCCAGCAAACCTTAACAAACTCCAGATGTTCAAGCAACAGATGCCAAATCGACTTTTCTTGGATTTATTGTTTTCTTTGTTTTAGAAACAGTCTACAGGTGTCAATCTTTGTAACTTCTTTTCTATTTTTAGAGAGCAGAGTTATGAGCTCGAGTGTGAGAGGACTGAGATATATTTTCTTATTTATGCAAATGTAAAAGACAAATAGAGGGTTCGACTGGGCTGGGAAGAGAGGGTTTGACCTGTGAGGTTCCTTGCTGGACTGTGGGCTGTGTTTGGCCAGAAAACTTTTTTCTGTAATTATTAAATGATCAATCAGTGAAGGACATGTTATTTTTATTACAGGATTCTTGTGCGGATGTATTGGTGGCATTTTTCCTCTGTTAAAGTATTTTCCTATCCTCTTTCCACTTGTTTTTAAATTCTTATTATCAGAAGATAGTAAACATGGTAGAATTTATTGGCAAATACTTTGCATCTGTCCTTTTGATAATCTTTATGTTATTCATCTAAAGAACTCAGTTAAGGAATTCTTAGCTGCTCCTTTGCTTGGATTTTTCCTCCCCTATTTCTTCCTCAAATCGACACCATCAAAACTTATTTCGATCCAACATTTCTGCTACCTTGCCCTGTGTAAGAACTTTGTCTAGACCTGAGAATGAAACACATATTCAAGTGCAGACCCCATTTTCCCATTGGCCCTCCTTGCTGTCCCAAAAATAACCATTTAAAAACCCCCAACCCCATACTTTCACTACTTTCATAGCTAGCCTAACATCTGTCCTGTTCCATACCAATTTAATTCAGAAAGAGAGATCCCTCTCTGAGTCTTGGAGGTCTAGATCCAAGACTCCAACCGGTTCGAGGTTACCTCTGTGATTGCCTCCGCATCCTTAGGCAAATTACAGAGTGCTAACAGTAACCATAAAGAACAAGTACCCCTTGCCCAGGATCGATGACCTATTCGACCAATTGGGGGGTGCGTCTATTTTCTCAAAGATTGACTTGAGGTTGGGATACCATCAAGTCCGAATCAAGGGTGAATATATCCATAAAACTGCCTTCCGGACACGGTATGGTCCCTATGAGTTCGTGGTAGTGCCATTTGGGTTAACCAATTCCCCTGCCACTTTCATGTGCTTGATGAAAAATGTACTCAGTAAATTCCTAGACAAATTTGTGCTTGTTTTTATTGACGATATATTAATTTACTCCAAGAATAGAAAAGAGCATGAAGAGCATCTTATAATTGTGCTGCAAGTGCTAAGAGAACATCATCTCTATGCCAAATTCAGCAAATGTGAATTCTTCCAAAAGAAAATACATTACTTAGGTCATGTTCTCTCTGAAGAAGGAGTAGTGGTAGACCCTGAGAAAATAAGGTCTATCATGGAATGGCCTACCCCAAAGGATGTTTCGGACATCATATCCTTTATGGGATTAGCAGGTTACTATAGGAGATTTATAAAAGGATTCTCCAAGATTGGTTGTCCTATCATTGCCCTCCATAAGAAGGGGACAAAATTCATGTGGACACAAAGATGTGAAGAAAGATTTCAAACCCTAAAACATCTACTGACCCATGCACCCGTGCTGAAGATCGTCAATCCAGAAGCTGACTTCCTCGTGTGCACATATGCCTATAAGGAAGGGCTCGGAGGAGTCCTTATGCAGGAAGGAAGTGTGATTTGCTATGAATCCCGAAAATTGAATGAGCATGAAGTGAACTATGTGACCCATGATCTAGAGTTGGCTGCCATAGTGCATGCCTTGAAAATGTGGAGGCATTACCTCCTGGGAAAAAAATTTGTACTTATGGCAGATCACTGTGGATTGCGATACTTGTTTGATCAACCAAAGCTCAATGCTAGGCAAGCTAGGTGGATGGCCCTCCTTAGAGAGTTTGATTTCGAAATCAAACACATTAAAGGAAAGGAAAATAGGGTGGTCGATGCCCTTAGCAGAAGTATGAAAACAATTCACCTGGCAGCGATGAGTACCTGCAAGACAGATGTCAAGGAAAGAGTCAGAAATGCACAAGAAACAGATCCCTTCATCCAGACCGTGACCATTTACCTACAGCAAAAACCTGCCGGAGTAAAATATGAAGGCTACCAAATGATCGAATGAGGGTTGATCACTTACAGAAGCAAATTTTATATTCCAGATTGTGATGACTTGAAGAGGTTCATACTGAATGAACAACATAAAAGACCCTATTCTGGTCATCCAGGATACGAGAAGATGATCACGGCCACTTGGAGCCAATTCTATTGGCCTGGAATGAAGAAAGACATAGCCGAGTACTTGGCCAAATGCATAGAGTGCAAACAGGTTAAAGAAGAACACCGACACCCAGCAAGATCATTACAACCTCTACCAATCCCAGAATGAAAATGGGAAACCATCTCCATGGATTTCATCACCGGATTACCAACCTCGACCAAACAGAATGACACCATCATGGTAGTGGTGGATAAATTGAGCAAGTCTGCTCATTTCATCCTCTTCAAATCGATTTGCAAGGCAATAGATATCACCCAGGTATTCATGAGGGAGATATTCATATTGCATGGCATGCCAAAAGAGATCGTGTCGGACAGAGACACGAAGTTCATTTCAAAATTTTGGAAATCACTGATGGCGGGTTTAGAGACCAAATTATTGTTTAGCACCGCCTATCACCCTCAAACTGACGGAAAGATAGAAGGATTGAACCAAATACTTGAAGACATGCTAAGAATGCATGTAATGCACCAACCCAAGAAGTGGGAAGACTACCTGCCACTGGTAGAATTCGCCTACAACAATGGCTACCAAGCATCCTTAAAGATGAGTCCCTTTGAAGTCCTCTATGGTAGACCGTGCAACACTCTTGTCAGTTGGAGTAATCCCATAAACATGATTTATTTTGGACTCGACATGTTGAAATAAATGGAACAACAAGTGACTCAGATAAAACAAAACCTAAAGGTCGCTCAGAACCGACAGAAAAGTTATGCCGACCAAAAGAGAACTCTAAGAGAGTTCAAAGAGGGAGATCATGTATATCTCAGAGTTAGGCCCAGGAAAAATTCCCTGAAAATGGTAGCTTGTGCCAAGTTAGCACCTCGGTATTGTGGACCCTTTGAGGTTCTAGATAGAGTGGGACCTATAGCCTATAGGTTAGCACTTCCTCCCACAGTAAAAGCACATAATTTTTTCCATGTTTCATTATTAAAGAAATATGTACATGATGTTAATCATATAATTGATTGGTCTATGATCCAGGTGGAACTGGAGGGAGAGTTTCTACCAGAACCTCAATGCATACTGGACAGAAAGGAAACCCCACTCCAGAACCGAACCATTGCATAGGTCAAGGTGTAGTGGAAACATTTTGGCCCAAATGAGGCTACATGGGAAATGGAGGATGCCATGAAACAGACATATATGATTTTGTTTACATCTGTACATGCATATCAAGTTGACAGATAGAACATTGAGTATGATGTTCCTTTAAGGGGGAGGGAATTGTAACACCCTATTTCCCCCAGTCTGTAAAAATAACTATACTGGCCAAGTATTGTGGCAAACTCAGAAATGTGAATGTGTGATGTGAATGGACCTTGTGAAAAAGGTTGATGAATGTAAATAATATTATATATATATATATATATATAATGCAGGACTGCTGAGAGGGGGGGTGTGCTGAAAAAGAGACCATGATGGCTAAAGAATGGTGGTGGGAGGCACCTGGAATGGTGGCATTAACTTTCACCGAAACTAATACCGTATTTGGACTTCACTGGCCCGGAGAACCAAGAGCGGCTTGCTGGCCTCGAATTAAATGACTCGCCATGTTGGTAGGTAAAGGGATCCTCATGAGTAATGAGGGATGGGGGTGAACCGCCCATCCGTGGAGTCCTCAGACCTGACCACCACGAGGAAAATCGTGCCACACGCAACCTCGCCGAAAGGAGAAAAGGAAGGAAGAGTGGGTGATCAAAGGGCAGATGCGAGGGGAAGAGGAGAACTCTGGAAAAATACAGAGTGAGTGATAGCAGAGAAGAAGGAGAGTAACCTTCATTCTCAGTCACTGGAAAACAGAGACGTAGTCTCGTAGCATCGTGGTCTCAACTCAGGGGTGGATAGTGGTAAATCCGTTGGGATTCGTTGAGCCTACGGTTGGGTGGAAACGAGCACCCCTCTCAGCAGTTGCAATCACATCTGGTGTTATTTCTTATAAGTGTTTTACATCTTGCATATTGAAATGTATATCCTGGCATTTATGATCATCTTGCATCTTGAAACTTATATGTTGACATGTATGCTCATAGTCTATGTAGTTTATGAATGGTTTGAGTATAAGACTGTCTGTGTGGTGTTGATCAGAAATGGTGGTTGCATGCTTTTATTGGAAGGACCACGTATGGCTTATGTTTATAGACAGATTTGTATATATATATATATGCATATTGAGTTAATTCAGACTTCAAGTCTATTCTCGAGAAATCTATACCCTTATCTGTCTCAGGTAATACCCTGGATAGATCTCCCCATAGAGACACCCTTTTTGGAAAGCTCACCAAGAACCTGGAAAAGGATTTGAAGGCGCAAGTCTTAGTAACCCTATACGAGGAAGAATGATCCTCTTGAAATCCTGAAATGGGAGCATAGGGATAAGTATCGATCTATGGATGAGATCCTGTTGGAAGACCTGTGGTCATTCATGACTGTTATATTGGAGGAATGAACAAGGGCATTAAATGCCTTAACCCTTTTTCCTTTATCTTCATGAGTAGCGAAGAAATTGGGACTGTAGATCCCCAAGGTCCGTGGGAGTATCTGGACCATTGGTGTTTCCATGTCCAGGGAGCAGTGGGAGAGTGCACAGCACGGGACAGATCTGAACCATCAAATCTTAGTTAGAAAAACTCGACAGCCATTGGATCTGTCAGGAGATGCATTAGGGTTAAGCCCTCGTGAAAAGAGGTGAAATTCCCGATAGAGGAGTTGATATTGGTATTTCGGATACCAGGGATTCTAATTGACAGAGGATCTATGTCACTGGGGGTCGCAAGTCGCGAAATTGCGAGGAGTAAGGATAGTCGTTGGATCCAAGTCAAGGGAGGACCATTGGATCAGAGCCTCATTGCGTGTATCACGCATTCGGAGGTTCAGAGGGTGAAAGGACCTCGTCTCGACTGTAGAAGTCATGAAGTGCCGAGAGCCGAGGCACGAGTGTGGACACATGGAAGAACCACAAGGTTGGGCCCGCGTGATTGACAGGCGGACACGCTCCACAAGGAGAAAGGTGTCAACACTCCATTGACTTCTCACATCTTTTGGATTCATGGGATAAGAACATGAGAGCTCAACCCTTCGACTTGTGAAGTCACGAAATCGTGAGGAGCAAGGATAATCGTTGGATCCAGGTCAAGGGAGGACCGTTGGATCAAAGCTTCATCACGCGTATTGTGCATTCGGAGGTTCAGAGGTTGAAAGGACCTCGTCTCAACTGTAGAAGTCACGAAGTGCCGAGAGCAAAGGCATGAGTGTTGACACGTGGTAGAACCACAAGGTGGGGCCTGCGTGATTGACAGGCGGACACGCGCCGCAGGGGGAAAGGTGTCAACACTCCGTTGACTTCTCACATCTCAGGGATTCGCGGGATAAGAACATGAGAGCTCAACCCTTCGACTTGTGAAGTCGCGAAGTTGTGACGGGAGCTAGCGTTTATCCTAGCCGTTGGTCACGCACAGAGGGCGTTGACAGAAGGGAGCTATACCCATTTCATGATTTCAGGTATCGTGAATTTGGGAAGGAAGAGTCAGGAGTTTCGACTCGCGAACTCGCGAGATTGTGAGTTGCGACAAGTGCCTTCGGGAGTAGGCCTTGATCATAGCATTGTGTTCTCTCGAAGAGGGTGGAGCTCATGCCTAGTTTTGTTCGTACAGGGGAGCTTCCGAAAGGACCTGTGGATCGATTGGAAGGAGATTCCAGCTGAGAATCAAAAGAAGCCGCTTCGACTCATAAAAGAAACTAAACGATCCTTAAGACCGGGAGGTCGTACAGAGACTCTGTCGAGGAATATGTGGCGTATGCAGCCTGTGCTAAGCCCCGTAGGATTTCAGGGATTCTGTCCCTTGAGAAAAGGCGAAAATTTTATTACGCTGCAGCGGGTGTGTGACACATTTGAAGTAAAAAAATGACAGCATTTAATAAAATTTTCCAATGTATAGTGATTCACATACAAATAAAATGAAAAAAGAAACAATAAAAGGATTCATCACAAAACTAAAAGAGATACATCTTTATTCTTATTTTCAAATATGAAAGTCAAATCATTACAGTTATAACTCATAAAAAATTTGCAAAATTGAGCATCGTCTTTAAAGCCATCTTTAAACTAATCAACAATATCATATATCCCAAATTCATCATTCTCAACGGACACATCATCATCTTCTTCAACGTCATTTTGTGCTTCCATTGTGTCATTTTATTCTTCCATTGGTTCTTTGATATCTGCAAGTTCTCCAAAGTGATCCTTTCTAATCATTCCTCCTAATGGTACTTGAGGTTCCTTTGACAATTTCTCCACATTTGATTCACTAAAATCTCCTTTCCTCAAGCCAACTTCTTGCATTTCATATGGAAGAGATGGAATAGCATTAATTGTTTGTTGAATAAAATTGCATTGTATTGGGTCACTTTCAATGGCTATGCAATTCCTTCCTTTCTATAGGCAACACGCTAATGTTGTACCTAATCACCAAATACAAAATAAATAATGAAGTTAGATACTGTAAAAGGATAAATTAAAAATAATCTAAGATTGAAGTATGATTTCATAAATATTAGATCATAATTCTTACCTGAACCCGAGAACAAATCCAAAACCAATCTCCTTCATTTGAAAATTTATCTGTAAGATAAATAATAAATGTTTGTGGTTTTTKATAAATGTTAACCATATCTCCTTTCAAATATTTTTCATCATATGTTAGCTTTCTAACCACAACATTGTATACCAATATACTACTAGGAGTCTCTCCATCATTTGCATTGACAAGAATAGAATTATAAGAATCATCTTTTGTCCAGGTTGCAAGATGTATACTCTCAAAATCATGTTTAAATGATTCTTTCTTGGAGCTCTGAATATTTGGCTTGTGTCTGTAACATAAATAAGTGAAATTTAAATTAACTTGTCAATTAATAAAATTGTTTTATAATATTAATTTCTAAACATACACTTTCAATATCTTACCAAATAAATTGTGTCCTTGTCTTTTGCTTTCCCCTTGAAACTTGATTGTACTAATCCTTGTTGTGTGTCTAAATGAAATACTAGAAATCTCCAAAATGGTGATGTTGTAACTTCTATAAATCCTATAACCACTTTACTAAAAGCTTGGTAAGTATAAGTCTCAGTATCATATTCAATGTTTGGGATATTATAACCATGAGGGATATTCGCAATAACTAGGGAGTATTCATTTTTAGGAACAATACTTGCAAGTTTTTCACAATCACCTAATATCACTTTATATTGAATAGTGTCGAACCCATTCCAAATGTAGTGATCAAGGGTGTCATCAAGTTGAACATTTTGAACACGTCTCCTTCTTTCTCTTTCAAACTTAGCTTTTTGAATAATACTTTTGAAAGTTTCAGATACTCCATCTGCATTCTTCTTTGGCATCTTTAATTAAACAAAAAAACATATAGTTATATATCTATAACTATTAAAATATAAATAAATTAACTTACAAACGAATAATATGAATGTAATAAATTAACATACCTTTTTGAATGCAACAAAAAATTGTTTCAGTACTGCTGAAGAGCTTGAATCTAGATAGTTGAGTTTAACATCATCCCAACTTTCTTCATTCAACATGTTGACCATTTCCTCTTGTATTTTCATATACACCTTGTGACCAAATAAAATAAAAATAATGTTAAATTGATATTAAACTGAAAAAATTAATTATCTTGTCCTAACATAAATAAAAATAACTCAACAGACTTACTTTTTAAATTCATCACAGATTTCTTCCATTGAAAATTCTCCCAACCTAACACGTGATAATATACTTATGATAATTTTATCATCCTTCACTCCTTGTATTGATCTCCAAGGTGTTATAGGCATATCATCAGTAAGATGTTTTATGTCGGGACTTGTCTTACTTGTGCCACATATCAATGGTTTAGCCTTCTTAACTCTTGGATTCTTTATACCAAGATTTTCCCATAGGGTGAAGATCTCATCGATCGAATCCCATACCTGTCCAGTTCTAAATCCAAATTGAAAATAGTTATCCACACATCTAAATATATCACTTCCTTTGCGATATTTTTCTTTTGTATTTTCATCATCAAGTGGGAATCCTATTTCCATGCAACATTGCTTCCGAAACTTAACATCAACATTTGATCTCTCCCTATGGCATATTTCAGAAAATTCATTGTGGATGAATCTCACCCTTTCAATGAAGGTCATAGACATTATGTACTCATTGTCTGTGTTATGATCCCATGCCAGTAACTTTGCTTTTGACTCTGTTAAACCTACATAAATTATGCATTTGACTGTCTCAAAAAGAGGATTATTGGGATATTCTTGCATCAATTCTCTTATAGCCTTTGTGGAATGATTTCCTCCAATCACATAATATTTGTAGTCAAAAAATTTTGATCTATCAAATTATTCCCTCGTAGGAACTTCCATTGGGTCAACAAGAACTAGGTAGTCAACCACATGTGCATATGGATTGTATCTAATCAATGCTTTCAAATTGTGTATATGCAAGTGATGCGGTTTCCTAATTTGATATTTTTCCTACCCTTCTATGGGTTTATAAAGTTGTTTCACATTCAAATGAAATGTGTGGCCATCATCAACTAAGTTTGTCATCCTCATTCTATTTTGAATGAAATTTTGTGTCGTTTTCATAATACCATCCTCTAGATTAACACCTGGTGTTATTATTTATCTGCTACTGTAATGACCCCGTCGTTAAGACTACAAGCGAAGCAGAAAGTGCCAGATTTTTTTTTTTTAAAATGGGACAACAACAATGGTTACAACTAAAAAACACATCTGACGGCGAGCACCACGCTCGCAGAACTGGCAACAGAAAACTATGACTCCACACATTGGCACAAGGGAAACTAGGCGAAACATGCGTAAAACAACAAGGAGATACGACAACCCTCTCGACACAAACATGACCACACCTTCAACCTAAGGGATAGCATCCCCATCCCGACACAATGGCCTTGACGACCAGTTAACTAGAACCTCAATGGCACGCAACCAAACGCATGAAGGCGTTCAACCCATGCGCCCTAAACGACTACAATGAACAACGCCCACAATGGGTATCACAGACTCTAGCCAAGTTATCATTCACCTCTATCCAATAGGGTGTTCCATGATCCCCTCATCAGGGATCATGCCATCCCCAGGTGATAGGAGTGATAGTAACCTTGGCGCAACATAAATTATCTAGACAAGGGTCTCAAGATAAATCCAATGCACTAAGGGACGAAATAAATGACAGTAAGACTACACCTATGCCCCCAAGCAACGAGTAGACAAGATGCATGAAGACGTCGCTCAAAAAAAGAGAAATCCATTAAATTAATCGACGACAACCAAGAAGCCCCAAAGTTAATAAATAAGTCTAGACGCGAAGGGTAATCTATTGTAAAGTTACTAAAGATATAAACATTATCAAGTGTGAGCTAATACAGAACTCAACAAAATCAACACACTTGTCAGCACAGTACATGTCTATTAAAGTAAGTTCACTACTCATCAATTAAAAGTGATTTTACGCGGCTTCATTTATCTCATCGACAATGTTGTCTAAATTGACAAGTCCTAAATAATCAACCAACACCAATATAATTTATCAATCTAACAGTACATAACGATATTAACTTTATCAATATATATATTGTTATTGATGTAACACTATTAATCAACCTCCTTATATATCACAGGTTATAACATTATCCTCAATATTAATTACATCATGATGTCCATCATATATAAAATCTGCTGGCGATTAAATTGCAATTGTTGTCTATATTATATAAGTGGTTGTTGTCAATAAATGAGTGTCATTCAATGCAAATTTTAATGTTTTTATGCGGTTATAAATAAAAATCATTTCTACTCTATTCAATGCAATTTGACTGCTATCTTTTTGTTTAAGATTAAATGTCATTTCAGATCCAATCAATGCATTTGATGTTATTATTAAATTCTATCCAACAAAAATAATTGTTATTGTCAAAGAATAACAAAGGAACGTTGTCCAGAACAATAATGCCAATTAAAATCATTGTCAGGTAAATGTAAGGAAAAGAAACGCATGGGTATTAACACTGTCAGGTAAAAGTAAAACACATGGGTAACATATAGTAGTTTTTAAAGGAAAAATCACAGTCTTCATAAATGCAAAATTGTAGTCTCATAATGGTAAAAATCGCCATGCAGCAAAGGTAACAGTTAGCAATTTTTTAAAGGCAAATCGTAGTCTTCAAAGGGAAAATTTGCCAGGAAAATTGCAGTCTTCATCAAGGGAAAAATCGCCAGGCAAATCACATTCTTCATCAAGGGTAAAATCGCCAGGCAACAAAGGTAACAATTAGTAGTTTTTTAAAGGAAAATCGCAATCTTCAAAGAGAAAATTCGCCAGACAACAAAGGTATCAGATAGCATTTTTGTAAAGGCAAATCACAGACTTCAAAGGGAAACTTCGCCAGGAAAATCACAGTCTTCATCAAGGGAAAAATCACCATAGTAATATATATAGCCATTAAAACACAATCAAGATATAAAAACAAAGAGCAATAAATCATGGTAATACTACATTCCGAATAATGGCATCACCAGAGTAATATAATTCGTTACATAATTGCAGTCTTAACAATGGAAATTGTAGAGCAACAACTCGTTACATAAATGTAGTCTTAATAATGGAAAATTTCCAGTTAAACATGCAAGCAATGATTGTGTCTTTAAAAGTCGCAATTCACCTCGTAAATAAAAATGAAATGCAGACTTAAGAAGTGGAAAATCGCCAGGTAAACACAAGCAATGAATGTGTCTTTAAGAGTGGCAATTCGCCCAGTAAATAAAAATGAATTGTAGTCTTAAGAAGTGGAAATCACCAGGTAAACACCCACGATTTGCAGTCTTAATTCGTCATCAAATATTAAGGTGCAGAGTAAAAAAAAATTAGATAATAATGCACCCACCCCCCCCCCGCAAAANNNCATAGTTAAATAGCCAGGAAGGTATTACCAAGCAGAGTTAAATTATCCAACAACATTTTAAAAAAATGCAGAGCTAGAAATTTTCTAGTTGAGGGTGTTGAAATGCAAAGAACACTAAACACAGTTTTCAGATGCCGAGAATGATTAGGACGCAGAGGTGATATAAAAAGAAGATACCAAAACACGATGGAGATAAAGGCACGGAGATAAAAAGGGGTAAATTGCTGGGAAAACACATCCTTCGCTCGTCATCCACGCATTGAAAAGTAGGGAATTAGAATCTATAGGTCGTTGTGCACCGAAGTGATGACCGTCGATTCGGCTCCTGGCTGAATGCTTAGGCGTGGACTGATGAACTAGGGATGAGGATGAAAAGCTCAACTCTTCACAACAATCAACAAAACCCAGTACAGGCTCAACATGCATGGATTGAAAGCCAAGGGAATCAATCAACAATGAGATTAAGGCTATGGGGAAATTAAGTTATCAGTTAAAATGCTAAGTCAACATTTTCCTTACCCAATTAAAATTACAGAATTGAAAGCATGAGGTATAATAAGAATCTACCATGCAGAATCAAGTAAGCGTACTGTATCCCAAGTCATCTGCTCTGAGTCGTTATCCCATGCGCTCCGTGCAGCTCCCTCTTTCTAAACGATGAGACTTCACCGGTACCTCCCAGCCAACGCTAGGGGTACTCTTCTTCCCCCTTAGCTCTCCAAGCCACAAAGGGGCCACGCATACTAAAATAGAGAGAAGCTAGCTCCCAACTCGCCTCACAAGGCCGAGATACCACTCCTCACCGAGTTGGGTATCCCAACTCCCACAAGCTAAGTCGGTCAAGTATAAAATTCTGCAATGTAATGTTACGCATAACAAAAGAGATCCATCATCCTCCTCCTCCCTCCTTTATATAGATTTTGTAAGTCATTTTCTTTCCCAAAATCCCATTTAATTTATTGTTCAATAATTTAATTCATAAAAATTATCCTCGTGCATGTGTCACCCATCCCCTTCATTGCACCATAAATTAATTTCATTAATCAATTAATTACTGCTATTTCCCTCACCCACCTAAAAGCATTCCTAGAATCGTTCCTAGGTGTCCCCATATTCCCTTACACATTTTAAAGCCTTACCCCCTTACTAATTTACTACTTGAGTTTAATTTATAAAGTTCTTAAATGATAGATACCTTACTAAGTTAGTCTTTCTTCATTTTCCTTGTGTTTCCCCTTTCTTTTTATGTTTTCTGCTTTTTCCTAGTTTCCTAATTCTTTTAGATTTCCCTCTTTCCCTGTTTATTTAAAACTCAAATCGACAAGTGTAGAAAATTAAATTTTTCCCCATTTTCTTTTTAATTAATAAATTTTTAATTAGCATATGTGATAAAACAATTATTTCCCATTTTAAATTTTATCCCCCAAAATATTTTTATAAATTAATTGAATTACTTACCCCCTTCTCGTCAAATGATTAATGATGATTATCATTATTGTTTATTTATTTTTATTTTTATTTTTATATAAGTAGATATTTTTTTTATCACAAGTATCACTTAGACCTAGACTTTATTTCCTTGGGTTAGGCAACATTTTATTAGGGAAATTGCTTTAAATCTTTCTTATCAAATTATTTGTTCTAAGGCCATCTATGTTCATTCATTTATTAATTAGTAATGGGACGTTCCCTTCAAGATGCACTAGGTGCTCCAAGGGTGCCACTCGCCCCATTCTGTTTCCCTTGTGAGATGTGCCCTTCAGGATGCACTACGTGCTCCAAGGGTGCCACTCGCCTCTTGAATGACTTGGTAGACATCAAAACCCTTGGAGTCAATACTCTGCCAGGTGATCTTGTGGGAAACTAAGGGCCTCTAAGGAATAAGGCCCATGCCTTATTGTGTGCCCCTTAGAATCATCGTGAGCGACTATCTCAGTTGGCCCTCATGGCATTGTGGGTCTTCTCTAACTAGGTAATCGTTAACCTATAGTTTGAGCCACGGCGAGAGTGCTAGTAGGATGTGGCAGGGTTGTTGTCCACAACTCTCCCTCAATGTCTCTGGTAGTCATGCGTGACCCCTCTACTCCACATGTGAGTCTGGTTGGCAAGCTATCATCAACCTACATCATTAAGGAATCATGTCAGAATAATATCCATAATCATATCATCTAATCAGATGCACAAATGTCATATATACAACAATCAAACCCCAATAGTCCACTCCTCGACTCAGTCTGGAGTCCAAGTGGTTTCATGGATGCCTCTACATCCTCGAGGTCCAAAATCCTACACACTCAGGAAAACTGAGTCAATAGCACCTTTCTATGTCAATACAACAAAATAACATGTCATCAATTCATAACGCCTCATAATCATAATCGAATTCCCAAAAGTATAATAATTTGTATCACTTGCAAGAAAGTGTCCTCAAAGAATAAGTTCGCTCAGTGCGCACAAGAGCGGGATGTTACATACACCCCGTCTCTTGGTCTAAAATTTGTCCTGAAGTTTCACAATATATAAGTGCTAAAATAATGTGTATCATAGTATCATAACTCTATTTATCAAACAAAAATGGAAACTATTGGCGCATATCATATGCATCCTCCCAGGTCGTTGAGTGTGGACTATAGTTGTCCCACTAGACCTTGACCTGATCTATTGTTCAACGTCGTAGCTATCGAACGTGATGATCCATGATGTGGATCGGCTCAACCGTGAGAACCCCCTCGTCCGATACCTGCAAGGAACTCATTCCAATAACATGTGTAGGATCACTAATGTAATGTCTCAAAACAGATATGTGAAAAACATCGTGCATATGACTCAAAGAATCAAGCAAGGCTAGTCGATAGGCCATGGGCCCCTTTCTTTCCACAATATCTAAAGGTCCCATGAACCTAGGAAAGAGTTTATCTCCCTTTCCAAACTTCATCGAACTCTTATGCATTTTTACCCTCAAGAAGACTCGATCGCCAACTTCATAACTACGATTGACACAGTGTGCATCATCATAACTCTTCTTTCGATCCTGCACTTCTTTAATCCTTTGTCTTATTGTTTTCATTTTCTCTTCCATTTCTTGGATCGCTTCTGGTCCCACCAGGACCTTATGCTCAATTCGATCCCAACTCAAAGTCATCTGACACGGTCACCCATAAAGAAACTCAAAAGGTGCCATCTTAATGGTGCTTTGGTAACTGATGTTATAAGTGAATTCCACCAGTGGAAAGAATTCTTCCCAAATATTTTGTTGGTCCATCACGTACATGCGCAACATGTCCTCAAATGTCTGGTTCATTCGTTCGGTCTTCCTGTCAGTCTCTGGGTGATACGAAGTACTAAATTTAAGTTGGGTTCCCAAGGCCTCTTGGAAACTAGTAAAAAATCATCCAGTAAACACTAATCCTTGATTAGATATAATCCTCTTAGGCATGCCATGTAGCCTCACAATATCACTGATGAAAACTCTAGCTATCTTAGGTGCCTAATACTTCGTATGCATAGGAATAAAATGAGCACTCTTCGTCAGAGTGTCGACTACCACAAAAATTGAGTTGTGTCTCCTTGCCGTCAGTGGCAATCCAACAATGAAATCCATCAAAATGACCTCCCATTTTGATTCTGGGATAGCGTGTAGTTGTAGTAATCTTGTTGGATGTCTATGTTCATCCTTTACCTGCTGACATTCTATACATTGGGCCACATAGTTAACTATGTATGCATTCATTCCCTTCCAGAAGAATAAGGGTTTAAGGTTCGCCCTCATCTTCATGACTCCTGGGTGGGCCATGTACACCGCTCTGTGAGCCACATTTAGGATCAAACTCCTCAACTCGTCCTTCGGTGGTACGCAAATCCAATTTTTAAACCTCAATAATCTATCGTCGTCAAACATAAATACTTCAAATCTTGGTACTATCATTGTGTTTTGTCCGATAAAATCCTCGACCTCTTTGTACCAGTCATCGTCGCACTGTAAAGTTAGAATATTTTTATGTAGATTTGTATGAAGAGGAAACACTGAAAAGATGTGTGGTCTCTGACTCAATGAATCTGCCACTCGGTTCATTGTTCCTTTTATGTAAGTAATCTCAAAGTCGTACTCTCTAAGCAATTCCGACCAACGTCGTTGTCACGCATTCAGGTCGCTTTGCGTAAAGATGTGTTGTAGTCCAAAGTGGTCCATCTTTAGTTCAAATTTTTGTCCAACAAGGTAGTGTCTCCAAAACTTCAAGGCATATACAATGGCTAACAACTCCAAATCATGCGTCACATAGTTCTCCTCATGCCTTCTTAGTTTCCTCGAGATGTAAGCAATCACTCGACCCTCTTGCATCAAGACTCTGTCTAAGCCTTCCTTAGATGCGTCAGTGCATACCAATAAGTCTGTGTCCATGTTAGGGACCTTTAGTATTGGTGTCATTGTCAATAGCTCTTTGAGCATTCGAAAAGATTCCACACATTTCTTAGTCCAAACAAACTTCTTGTTCTTCTTCTGCAATTCCGTGATCGGATTTTCTATCTTCGAAAATCCCTCAATGAACCATCGATAGTATCCTACTAAACCCATGAAGATATGCACTTTCAGGACATTCGTCGATGTAGGCCATTCCATAATAGCCTCGACCTTTGTTGGATCCACGGAGATACCTTCGTCGGAGATGACGTGCCCTAAGTATTGAATCTTTGATTGATAAAATGAGAATTTGGACAACTTCCCATACAATTTATGCTCTCGCAGACACTATAGTACCAAGTGCAAGTGCTCATCATGATCCTCCATCGTCCGAGAGTAAATCAAAATATCATCAATAAATACTTGGACGAACTTGTCCAAGTACTCGCAGAACACCCTGTTCATCAAACTCATAATACCCCTGGGGCGTTTTTCAGTCTAAACGGTAAAACAGTAAAATCGTAATGCCCAAAACGCATCTTAAAGGTGGTCTTAGGGACATCATCCTCCTTGATTTGTAACTGGTGATACCATGATCGCAAATCGATCTTTGAGAACACCATCACACCCTTCATATGATCGAATAGATCATCAATCCTCGGCAACGGATATTGATTCTTGATCGTTTCCTTGTTCAATTGATGGTAGTCAATGCAGAGCCTCCTTGACCCATCCTTCTTTCATATGAAAATAGCAGGTGTGCCCCACAGTGACACACTTGGATGTATAAGTCCCAAGTCCAACAACTCCTTCAGTTTCATTCTCAACCCTTGTAACTCCAGGGTTGACATCCGATAAGGCGTTCTTGCTACTGATTCGTTCCCCAGTTTTAGGTATATGGTAAACTCCAATTCCCTCTCTGATGGAATCCCAGGTAACTCCTCTGGAAAGATGTCTGCAAACTCTCTCATCACCGGAAGGTGTTCTAGACCTTCTGCTACTCCCTTCTCGTTTAACGCAAGGATCGCATAAATCTTACATCCCTTGCACATGCTCTTCCGTAACTGCAAGGAAGAGATAACCCTTAGGGAAACTCCCTGGTTCCGACCTACAATCACACATTTTCGTCCCTCATCATCAACCAAGCTCAATTATTTTGTCTTACAGTTGGGTATCGCCTCATGCAATTCCAACCAGTCCATACCAATCACGACGTCATAAGATCCTAATATCTTGACGTACAGGTTGGCCCTGGTGACAAACTCTCCCAGGTTGAAGGTACAACCCGTAACCTTTCCTCCAACCTTCTGTTTGGATCCTGAAGCCATCTCTACAAATCTAAACTCATCCTGTTCGACTACCTTTACTTTAATCCTTTTTAGCGCTGCACCAGAAATGAAACTCTTGGTAGCATTGGGATCTATCAAAATACTAAGGGTCTGGTCAATGATGATACCTGAAGTCTCGAGCACATTCAACTGATGCTCTTCCTGGTAGTTATTCACCATTGCATGAATCTGATGGGCCTTGCCCAAATCTCCCACGGTAGTGGGTCTGGCTGATGCAAACACTCTAGTCCTCTCCACTGGGAAGTCGCGCTAGTAGTGTGTCTCCCCACACATCCAACACCCCTTCTTCGGTCCAGTACTCATGGTACCTGAAGTAGAAGATGACAACCCACCAGCATGGAATCCTAGTCTGTTCTGTTGAACATGCCTAAACTTCTCTACTGCGGTCTACGTTGCTGCTGATGATGTGGTCCCCGATAAGGTGTCTGCTGCTGAGGCATCGATCGCCAAGGTGTAGTGAAAGTGGACCCTCTCTGGAAGTCATGATATCCAGGCGTATGTATGGATGGTGTCTGATGTTGCTGCACACCAGATGACACCTACCCTATCGGTCTCGCTGGAGTCCTCCTCTGACCCCCGCTAACAAGATCCTCCTCTGCTATGAGGGCCTTTTGGACGACATCATGCAAGGTTTGAGGCATCATAATCCTAGACTTTGCATGTATGCTTCCATTAAGGCCGAACACAAACCTGTTGACCTTAATTTTATCAGTATTAAGATGTGGAACATACTGAAGCAACTCCATATAATGGGCCTTGTACTCGAGCACCGTACGGAAACCCTGTCGTAAGGCATTGAACTCATTGAGATGACGCTCAATGAATTCCTATCATAGGTACCTCTCTCAGAACTGTTCCTCGAACAGTTCCCATGAAATGTCTTTGATGGACATGTTCAGTTGTGGCAGGAGAATCTTCCACCATAGAAGAGAACTCCCGTTCAGTTGAAAGACTGCCATGCGGACCTTCATGTTGGAGGTATAGTCGCGAAGTGAAAAGCACATCGCCATATTCTCCAACCATGCCTCGGTGGTTGTGCCATCCAGGGCACCAAAGAACTCAGAAAATTTGACCTTCTCGAGTTCGTGGTGAATGCTACCAGTACCAACCAGAGCGCGTGGTGGACCCTCAGGGGGTGTCAATGCCTTGGCTTCATCTCTTTCCAAACGGTTGATCAGTGCCTCATACATGCATTGAGAATATCTCATCAGCCCAACCACATCACCCACTACTATCTACTCCTGCCCGACAACCTGTCTATCTCCCTGGGGGTTAGAGCCCTCAAGCGTGGATGGTGTTGGAGGCGTCGCGCCTCTTCCCCTAGCACCCCGTCATCTACCTCTACGGCGTCCTCTAACCATGATTGCCTGCATGAATACAAGCCAACTTAATTAGCAACATTATAATCAAATATCATATCAACGAAATCCGTAGTAATCCCAAGTCGCGGATTGAACCCGCTCTGATACCATATGTAATGACCTCATCATTACGACTACAAGTGAAGCAAAAAGTGTAGGATTTTTTTTTTTTTAAACGGGATGACAACAATGGTTATAGATAAACAACACATTTGATGGTGAGCACCACACTCGCAGAACTGGCAACAGACAACTATGACTCCATGCATTGGCACAAGGCAAACTTGGTGAAACATGCGTAAAACAACAAGGAGATACGACTACCTGACTGACACGAACATGACCACACCTACAAGATAAGGGACAACATCGCCATCCCGACACAATGGCCTCGACGACCAGTTAACTAGAACCTCGATGGCGCACAACCAAATGCATGAAGGAGTTCAACCCATGCACCCTAAATGAATACAATGAACAATGCCCACAATGGGTAGAACAGACTCCGACCAAGTTATCATTCGCCTCTATCCAATAGGGCGCACCATGATCCCCTCATCAAGGATCATGTCGTCCCCAGGAGATAGGAGTGACAGTAACCCTGGCGTAGCATAACCTATCTGGACAAGGGTTTCAAGATAAATCCGACGTGCTAAGGGCCGAAAAAACTAACAGGAAGACTACGCCTACGCCCCCAAGAAATGGGTAGACAAGATGCATGAAGACATCTCTCAACAAAAGCGCAATCCACTAAATGACTCGACGACAACCAAGAAGCCCCAAAGTTAAGAAAGAATTCTAGACGCGAAGGGTAATCTATTGTAAAGTTACTAAAGACATAAATGTTATCAAGTGTGAGCTAATACAGAACTCAACAAAATCAACACGGTACATGTCTGTTAAAGTAAGTGCATTACTCATCAATTAAAAGTAATCTTACACAACTTCATTTATCTCATCAACAATGTTGTCTAAATTGACAAGTCCTAAATAATCAACCAACACCAATCTAATTTAGCAATCTAACAATACATAACGATATTAAATTTATCAATATATATATCGTTATTGATGTAACACTATTAATCAACCTCCTTATATATCATAGGTTATAACACTATCTACAATATGAATTACATCATGTTGTCCATCATATATCAAATCTGCTAGCGATTAAATTGCAATTGCTGTCTATATTATATAAGTGGTTGTTGTCAATAAATGAGTGCCATTCAATGCAAATTTTAATGATGTTATGCGGTTATAAATAAAATCCATTTCTACTCTATTCAATGCAATTTTATTTCTCTCTTATTGTTTAAGATTAAATGTCATTTCAAAGCCAATCAATGCATTTGATGTTATTATTAAATGCTATCCAACAACAATAATTGTTATTCCCAATGAATAACAGAGGAACGTTGTCCAGAACAATAATGCCAATTAAAATCGTTGCCAGGTAAATGTAAGGAAAAGAAATGCATGGGTATTAATGTTGTCAGGTAAAAGTAAAACGCATGGGTATTAATGTTGTCAGGTAAAAGTAAAACGCATGGGTAACACATAGCAGTTTTTAAAGGCAAAATCACAGTCTTCATAAAGGCAAAATCACAATCACATAATGGTAAAAATTGCCATGCCGCAAAGGTAACAATTAGTAGTTTTTTAAAGGAAAATCATAGGCTTCAAAGGTAAAATTCGCCAAGCAAATCATAGTCTTCATCAAGGGAAAATCGCCAAGCAAATGGCAATCTTCATCAAGGGTAAGATAACCAGGCAACAAAGGTAATAGTTAGCAGTTTTTTAAAGGCAAATCACAGTCTTCAAAGGGAAAATTCGCCAGGCAATAAAGGTATTAGATAATAGTTTTTTAAAGGAAAATCACAGTCTTCAAAGGGAAAATTCACCAAGCAAATCGCAGTCTTCATCAAGGGAAAAATCGCCATAGTAATAGATGTAGCCATGAAAACACAATCAGGATATAAAAATGAAGAGAAATAAATCGTGGTAATAATACAGTCTTAATAATGGCATTGATAGAATAATATAATTCGTTACATAATTTCATTCTTAACAATGGAAATCGCAAAGCAATAAATCGTTAAATAAATGCAGTCTTAATAATGGAAAATCACTAGTTAAACACCCAGGCAATGATTGTGTCTTTAAAAGTGGAAACTCGCCCAATAAATAAAAATGAAATGCAGACCTAAGAAGTGGAAAATCACCAGGTAAACACAATCAACGAATATGTCTTTAAGAGTGGCAACTTGCCAAGTAAATAAAAATGAAATGCAGTCTTAAGAAGTGGCAATCTCCAGGTAAACACCCACGATTTGCAGTCTTAATTCGTCATCAAATATTAAGGTGAAGAGTATAAAAATTGTAGAGAATAATGCCCCCCCCAAAAACAAAACCACATATTTAAATAGCCAGGAAGGTATTACCAAGCAGAGTTAAATTATCCAGCAACATTTAAAAAAAACGCAGAGTTAGAAATTTCATGGTTGATGGTGTTGAAATGCAGAGAACACTAAACACAGATTTCAGATGTCGAGAACGATTAGGACGCAGAGGTGATATAACAAGAAGAGACCAAAACAAGGCGGGTATCAAGGCACGAATATAAGAAGGGGTAAATTGTTGGGAAAACACATCCTTCGCTCGTCATCCACGCACAGAAAAGCAGGGCATTAGAATCTAGAGGTCGTTGTGCACCAAAGTGACAACCGTCGATTCGGCTCTTGGCCAACTTCTCAGGCATGGACTGACGAACTAGGGATGAGGATGAAAATCTCAACTCTTCACAATAATCAACAAAACCAAGGACAGGCTCAACACGTAGGGATTGAAAGCCAAGGGAATCAATCAACAACAAGATTAAGGCTATGGGGAAATTAAGTTATTATTTAAAATGTTAAGTCAACATTTTTCTTACTCAATCAAAAATACAACATTGAAAGAGTGAGGTATAATAATAATCTACCATGCAGAATCAAGTAAGCGTACCATAGCCCAAGTCATCCACTCTGAATCGTTATCCCGCACGCTCCGTGAAGCTCCCGCTTGCTGACCGATGAGACTTCATTGGTACCTCCCAGCCAACGCTAGGGGTACTCTTCTTCCCCCTTATCCCCCCGAGCCGCAAAGGGGCCATGCACACTAAAACAGAGAGCAGCTAGCTCCCAGTTCGCCTCGCAAGGTCGAGCTACCACTCCTCACCGAGTTGGGTATCCCAACTCCCACAAGCTAAGTCAGTCAAGTCTAAAATTCTGCATCATAATGTTATGCATAAAAGAAGAGATCCATCATCCTCCTCCTCCCTCCTTTATATATATTTTCTAAGTCATTTACTTTCCCAAAATCCCATTTAATTTATTGTTCAATAATTTAATTCATAAAAATCCTCCTCGTACATGTGTCACCTATCCCCTTCATTGCACCATAAATCAATTCCATTAATTAATTAATTACTCATATTTCCCTCACCCACCTAAAAGAATTCCTAGAATCGCTCCTATGTGTCCCCATATTCCCTTACACATTTTAAAGACTTACCCCCTTACTAATTTACTACTTGAGTTTAATTTAGAAAGTTCTTAAATGCTAGATACCTTACTAAGTTAGTCGTTCTTCTTTTTCCTTGTATTTCCCCTTTCTTTTTATGTTTCCCTCTTTTTCCTAGTTTCCTAATTCTTTTAGATTTCCCTCTTTCCCTTTTTATTTAAAACTCAAATTGACATGTGTAGAAAATTAAATTTTTCCCCTTTTCCTTTTTAATTAATAAACTTTTAATTAGCATATGTGATAAAACAATTATTTCCCCTTTTTCCCCCTTTTAAATTTTATCCCCCAAAAGATTTTTATAAATTAATTGAATTACTTACCCCTTTCTCGTCACATGATTAATGATGATTATCATTATTATTTTTTTTTATTTTTTTTTTATATAAATAGATATTTTTTTATCACAAGTATCACTTAGACCTAGACTTTATTTTCCTGGGCTGGGCGACATTTTATTAGGGAAATTGATTTAAATCTTTCTCATTACACTATTCTTTCTAATTTCATCTAGGTTCATTCATTTATTAATTAGCAACGCGACGTGCCCTTTAGGATGCACTAGGTGCTCCAAGAGTGCCACTCACCCCATTCTGTTTCCCTTGCACGACGTGCCCTTCAGGACACACTATGTTCTCCAAGGATGCCACTCGCCTCTTTCAGTTTTTCTTGTGCGGCGTGCCCTTCAGGACACACTATGTTCTCCAAGGGTGCCACTCGCCTCTTGACTAAATTGGTAGACATCAAAACCCCTGGAGTCAATAATCTGCTAGGTGATCTTGTGGGAGACTAAGGGCCTCTAAGGAATAAGGCCCCTGCCTTATTACGTGCCCCTTAGAATCATTGTGAGCGACTTTCGCAGTGAGCCCTCATGACATCATGGGTTTTCTCGAACTAGGTAATTGTTAACCTACAGTTGTAGCCACGACGAAAGTCCTAGTAGGTTGTGGCAGGGCTACTGTCCACACCTCTCCCTCGGCATCTCTGGTAGTCATGCGCGACCCCTATACTAGACATGTGAGTCTGGTCGGCAAGCTATCGTGAGCCTGCATCATCAACAAATCATGTCAAAATAATATCCATAATCATATCATCTAATCATATGCACAAATATCATATATACAACAATCAAACCCCAATAGTCCACTCCCCAACTCAGTCCAAAGTCCAAGGGGTTTCATCAATGCCTATGCATCCTCGACGTCCAAAATCCTGCACACTTAGGAAAACTGAGTCAATAGCACATGTCTATGTCAATACAACAAAATAACATGTCATCATATCATAACGCCTCATAATCATAATCAAATTCCTAAAAGTATAATAATATGGATCACTTGCAAGCAAGTGTCCTCAAAGAATAAGTTTTCTCAGTGCGCGCAAGAGGAGGTTGTTACAACTACCTTTATAACTTTCACTATAAAACTCTGAGCTAACGATGGATTCTTGAACATTATCAACATTTGTTTTCTTCCTCTTATGATTTAAATGTGGTTCATCTAAATCAACGATTTCTTCATAAACAATAGGAATAGAGTCATCATCAACCATCGGTCTTTTGCGTTTATCTTTTTTTATATTTTTGTGAGAAGGAGTGATAATTACCTCATTGAGATCAATCTCAACAAAACCTTCATTTGGAGTTTCCTCATTTTCAAATGTAACCCTTTTAGGATTTCTAGAATGAGGATTTTTCTTTCTTCTTTCATGTTTTTCTCTGTCTACTCTTGTAGGTTCAACCTCCATTGCTTTTTGTTTCTTTTCCCTTCCTTCTTGTGTCTTTTCAATATGAAAAGTGTTGATGACATCCATGATTTCATTCTCTGTAGAGTAAATCCCCACTAACATATGTGAAATTCGTCCAGCAAAATTATGTAAAAATAAAATATAACATTTTCATGTTAAATAAAATTAAAACATTAGCATGATACTAAAAACAATAAACGACACAAAAATAGAAATAGAAATAAAAAACTTACATTGCCTTTCTCAATGTCATCAACAATGGATGCACATAATTATGAAAAACATTCATCCTTGTTATAATTGCTCAATTTTAAACAATATCTAAACTTGATATAAGTTCTCCCTTGTTTGACAAGTGCATAAATAATATTTGTGGCTAGCACCAAACATATATCTCGTAACAAGCCAAGTGCCTGATAATTTCCATGCACATGTTTTGATTCAGCACAATAAAGATATATATGATCTCCATTGTTTCCTTGCTTGTCTTTAAGAAACCAAGAATATTCTTGTTTGTTTTCACCTTCCATAGATTTCCACTCTCTAGCATTCTTCATTGCCCTTGATAGCTCAAGTGTTAAGCTATCATTTTGTTGCCTAATATTCATGGAGGTTCCAGTTGCAATTTTTCATGCCATTATTGTAGGTCATGATCCAGATATATTGAAAGATAATCTCTTTCTTGACATTTTCCTATATTAAGATAAAAAAAATAAAAAAAAATAAAAAATTAGGCCTTTCACATTATAATCAACTAAAAAACATAACATTGATTATAAAAACTAATTGTTATATATATGTTAAAAAATTAAAAAACTAAAAAAACTATAACATTGATTAGATATATATGTAATGTAACATATAACAACATTGTTATATGTTATATAACATATAACATTGTTATATGTTATATTAACATATAACATATGTTATATGTTAATATAACATATAACAATGTTATATGTTATATAACATACAAGCATTTACCTAGCCCCCATGGCCAAGCCCTGGGCATGCCTGGGGCTTGGCCGTGGGGACTAGGGCGATGCTCGACATCGCCCCAGTCCCCCCATGGCTAAGGCACGGTCCGGCTAAGGCATCGTCCCATGGGACTGTGCCTTAGTCGTGGGGGGGCTGGGGCGATGTCGGACATCACCCTAGCCCCCACGGCCAAGCCTCGAGCATGCCCAGGGCTTGGCCATGGGGGATAGGGAAATGATTGTATGTTATATAAAATATAACATTGTTATATGTTATATTAACAGATAACATATGCTATATGTTAATATAACATATAGCAATGTTATATGGTATATAACATATACGTATCGTATATGTTATATAACATATACGTATCGTATATGTTATATAACATATAACATTTCTATATGTTATATTAACATATAGCATATGTTATCTGTTAATATAACATATAGCATATGTTATATGTTATATAACATATAACAATATGTTATATGTTATATAAAATATAACATTGTTGTTATATAACATATAACATATAACCTAGATTATATGTTATATAACCTATAACCTAGGTTATATATTGTAACATATAACCTAAAAGACCATAAAAAAACTAGACAAAAGATAAAAAAAAGTTTAAAAATTGTATCTAAATTTAACTTTTTTTTGCCTTTTTTTTTAAAAAAAGTAGAAAACATCTATGTTTTTTAGAAAAAAGTAGAAAACATGTAAGAATTTAACAAAAAAATAACCTCTGAAATGCTAAATTCTCCTCTTTGCTTGCTAAATTCTCCTCTTTGCTTGCTAGATTCTCCTCGGATGTCTTCTCGATGTTTTAGCTTGCTCCAAATCCTAAAACAAATACTGCCCAAGATATAACACAATATAAAAAGATAAAAGAAGACTGTGTATATATAACACAGATGATATAAATCACTATTAGTATAAGCAATGTGGGATAAAAAAAATTAGGTTTATTGTCTACATATATACCTAAAATTATATGGATCATCAATATGTTTAATCAATGTGGGATAAATAGATAAACATGATAAATATTGTATTTAACATGTAAATAACAAAATAAAAGAGTAATTTTTTTTTTCAATTTTTAAGGGAAAATCACTTTAAAAAAATTGGGGGTAAAATTTGAGGGGGAAATTTTGGAGGGAATATTTTGGGGTGTAATTTTGGGGGGGGAATTTGGAGGGAAATAT
>ML784813.1:726348-784223 GCA_009831015.1 Picea engelmannii
TTTGGGGGGGGGGCATTTAGAGGGGAAAGATCATTATGCATGTTATTTTAATGCCATAGGGACGGTGAGAATTTATATCATTCTATGTTCTGAGAGAAAAGGGATGGCTTCATCAAATAAAGAAAATTGTATTTCTGAGACATCAACAAATTCTTCGCATACCTCTTCTGTTGGGACTAGGAAATGCCATAGGAATGTTTGTAATGCAAATGGTGTCATATTTTTCAGCTAGTCATAATTTTGATCATGGTGCAAGCAATTTTATTCAACATGTTCCTCATGAAATTCCTAAATCAAAGGCCTTTGAAGGCATCGATGATGAAGAGGAGCAATATGATGGTGATAAATCTAGTCAGCAATTTAATAGTGATGAAAATAATCAAAATATAGGTCAAAGTGGAGACTATGATCAACGTTTAAATGATTGGGATGCAAATTTTCCTCCAATTGAAGAGTTTGAACATACCGATGAATATTTACAAGGCACCAATGAAAATGATGGAGAAATTCCCTCAAGTGGAAATTTTAAAAGAAGTGAAGATGATAATGACAATGGTGGACCGAATTCCCCAAGTGGAGAATTTAAAGACAACAATGTTGGTGATTATGATTTTCCTCCTAGTGAGGATTTTGAAGGTACTGATGAAGAGTTTTCTCCAAGTGAGGATTTCCAAGGCATGAATGAGGATGGAGAAGAATTTCCCCCAAGTCAGTACTTTAAAAGAAATGATGATGATTATGACAATGTTGGAGAGTCTTTCTCGAATGAGGAATTTAAAAGAAACAATGTTGGTGTTGATGATTTCCCTCAAAGTGAGGATTTTGAGGGTACTGATGAGGATAATGAATATTTTCCTCCAAGTGAGGATACTGAAGCTAGAAATGAGGATGAGGATGATGAAGAATATCTTTCAAGTGGTGAGTTTCAAAGTAGCGAAGATGATTACACCATTGGTGGTCACTCTTTCCTGAGTGATAAATTAAAAAGAAACAATGTTGATGTTGATTTTCCCGCAAGTGAGGATTTTCAAGATACTGATGAAGGTTTTCAAGGCACTAAGCAAGATTGTGGAACTTTTCACTCAAGTGGGGATTTTGAAAGAAATGAAGATGATTATGTCAATAGTGGACATAATGTTGATGATTATTTTTCTCCAAATGATTATGTTGATGATTATTTTTCTCCAAATGATTATGTTGATGATGATGTTCTCAAACATTTAGCTGCAACAAATGAAGGTAATCGACATTCTCTAGTTCAGTCTCCTGACAATGTTTTGCTTGATAGTCCTTGTGGTGATAAGGAAAAACCTTCTAGTGAGGATGATGAAATAGTGGAGACATTGCAAAGAAGCATTGTGTCTAGGACCAAGATTAGACCTTTTTGTATCGATCCAAAGCAATCTAGGAAATAATTTCTCACTAAATCAATTTCCATAAAAGAATTGATTTAAAGTGAATGTTGTCAAAATAATTGTTTGAAAAGCATGGACTACATGTATGCCTTGAATAAAAGGAAGATATTTTTGGCAATGAATAAGAGCATGCAAAATTCATATTTGACGGGGTGCATGATATCCACCAATATAATATATGATTATCGCATTGGGAATATTTTACTTTGCAGAAAGGCTTTCAAAAAAATTCACTCAATTGGTAATATTCGTCTATCAAGAATCCAGACAAGGTTGGAGAAAGATCCATCATTTTATTCAAAGGTACATCATGGATGAGCCAGTGGGCCATTCACAAACACTGCATTGTCGTGGATGCATGATTTCTTTTCCAAACATGGAGTGTGTATGCCAGATAGAGACACAATACATATTCCAGATAATTTTTCAATGAGGGAAATCTACAACTTGTACAAAGGATATGTTGAATATGTTGAAGGAAAGGATAATTTTCTTACATATGCATATTTTACAAGAATATGGAAGAAACAATTCAACAATGTCTATATTCCTAAGAAGTCAAGGATGGGGATTTGTAATATATATGCTACTCTTAAATCAAGAAGAGATAAATTTGAAGGGGCCGAAAGAGGTATGTATTTACTATTTTTTATTTATTTTAAATTTAATAGTTATCAACTATGAAAACATACAATCAATATTTCCATTTTATGTCATGTGCATATTCCATAATCAAAGCACTTCAAGAACATCAGAATCAACAATCAAGTGAAAGACAAAAGTTGTACAAACATCGAAAGAAGTGTTATGATGATCCAAAAAAATGTTTAGGTGTGATAATTGATGGCATGGACCAGAAGAAAACACTTCTACCACATTTTGTCTGTACACCCAAAAAATTACAGGAAGAGAATTTCATTCAGTTTCACTTGGTTGGTTGTATGGTTTTCAATGGAAAAATGTGTCCAAGAGCTTACTTCACAGCTCCAAATATTCACAATGATGCAAATCTGACCATCACCATAATTCATCATGTGCTCACTCACCGGTCTGAAAATATTCCTCAAGTTCTCTACCTACAATTGGACAACACTAGTCGTGAAAATAAAAATCAAATTGTGTTTGGATATCTAAGCATGCTTGTTGAAATGGGAATATTTCAAAAAGTAAAAGTTGGTTTCCTTCTGTTTGGACACACTCATGATAATATTGATCAAATGTTCATTCACTTTTCCGTAACATTGAAGAGGAAAAATGTTGGAAGTCTACCATCATTGATTGAATGTATCAAGAAAGCATGCATTCTAGAGCCTGTTTTTCATATATTAGAAGAAATTGTTGACACGCGAACATTTATTCAAGGATCACATCGTGAAGAAAAATGTATTGACCAACTTAACGACATTAGCTTCCAACATCAATTTTGTTTGAAAAAAATTGATGGGAAAACACTTATATGGGGAAAGCATTATTCAACTACTACAGAATGGGGGCCTTCATCAGGTTTATCAATTTTGAAGTTCATTCTAGATCGTCCAATTTTTGCATCAAAATTATTGTATCAGTTCCTGAAATCCATAATGCACGAAGGCGTAATAGAGATGTATATTATTCGGAATGCTTGGAAGAAATTAAAAATTCCATTAAGGATACATATGAGTAGTTTGATGTTGTTGATTCTGTTTGGTGGAGTCTTTTTTCAATAGTCAAAGTGACATAATTTCAAGCTCAACAAATGAAGATACAATGTTGAGGACTCCATTTCATTGGCCACAAAATATGCCAAACAAATCTAAAGAAACAAACATTGTTGAAGTTCAAGAATCTCAAGGTGCTATTGATATTACACAAGCAGAGGAAAGAGAAATGTATATTGGTTCATGAAGGTCACGTGTACAACGTGAAGCCATGGAAGACCTTTACAGGGGTTCAGTACAAGATATTAAGGAGGGTAGAATGATTGCAGTTTTAGCGAATGATGATCCACATGGTTATCCATTCTGGATAGGAAAGGTTATAAAGATTGAGAAAGAAAATGCTAATGTTGTTACAATTGAAGTGCATTGGTATACAACAAGTACACACCCATTCAATGGTGTGTACAAGCCAGATAGGTGGTTGAGAAACATGTCAATAGAAAGAGAAAAAGAAAGGGTCACAATACAACTCGTTGTTGCACTGACCTCTTAAAATTAGATGATGTTGACATACTTGTTTATGACTTCAATTTGACAAAGAGAGGAACTCTTCACTCCAAGACAACAAAGATTATCAAGAGGTTGTTTAAGCAAGAAATAAATGCAAGATGGGAGTCTGTTGAACCTAGTCGTAGATCTAAAGGGAATTTGACATCTGAAATGTTGGGCATGCATGTAGACTCAGATGGTGCATTCATCGACAATAGAGAAGAGTATGGATCATCTACATCTTCATCAAAACATTCATCTGAATACAATGTAGACTCTGATGGTATTTGAGAAACCATGAGTCAATCTGAATAAGTGTATGGAACATTTTAAGAATTTTTTATCCATATGATGTTTGTATGGTAACCAAAAAAGAGCATTGAACTTACTTATGATCTTACATGAAGTTATGAATCTTTTGTTATGTTTTATGAATGATATGTTTTTTTATTATGGATAATATAATAAAATTTCTTAGCTCATATGTTTTGAATATGGTCAATATAACAATACTTTAAAGAAACTATTTATGTTTCATTCAATGTAACTTGTATTTATTTTTTTATTGTTAAAAGGAAAAAATTATTAAAAAGTGATGTTGAATTTTTAAAGTATATTGTGATATTTTCATGGCATTATGTATTACCTTGTGCTTTGCGTGATGATAACATTTAAAAATTAAACATTTAAGGGTTGTTTTTATGATTTTGTTTACAATAATGATGAGTTCTTTTACCACATTATAAAAATTGGTCATTTTAATACCCCAATTTTAGAATGGGTGCTACCGGTAGTAGTACTTTTCAATTTGATGGTTGATTTAGAGGTTTTAGTTTTAATGGTACCAAGTGATAAAAATACGATTTCAAATGATCTCAAAATTTAACATTTTGAAAAGAAAAAAAAAATCAAAAACATCTTTTTTGTTTTTAAGTGCTGATTTTAAGGTTTTTCTGAGCTATTGTCTAAGTTTTGAAGGCCATGTTTGAAAAATGTTGTAATTTTGACCCCGTTTTAAAAAATGGTGCTACCGATAGCAGCACTTTTTGATTTGGGGGTTGAATTTGATGTTTTTTATGAAAAAATATGGGTTTTTTGGGCCAGAGTTCTCGTTTTGAGGTCACAGTTCTCATTAAGTTGGTAACTATGTTTTATGAAAACCTTTGAATTACTAATCATTAATTGAGATATCGTAAAGTTGGTGATGCACAATAGCAAAAAATTATTTTAAATTATATTTTATTTAACAAAAAAAAAAAGTTGTTAAAAATATTCAAACCTCAAAATTTATATTATTTGAAAAAGCCAAAATTCAAATAAATATATACTTACTTTGATGAAACTTCTATGGAAAATTCCAACAGAATAACTTCATGCAACATCTATGAGTTTTGGAGTCACATTTTTGGTGTTGGCATTACCAATTTTGATAGCATTCCCAACCTTAACTAGTCCAACTATCATGACCTTCGCTTATTCCACTCCATTATTTGGTTTTATAATCATATAAACTTATATTAATCATTATTTTTACATTCTCCTTTAAATAAGTGTCAATATAGGAAGGACATGGAAATTCTAAAAGAGTCTTTTTCTAAAGCATGGTCATAATTACGGAAAATTTTAATGATTCATACTTATCTAAAAGTATAGAAACCTTTGCCAATTTTTCTAATTCTTAAAATACTAATTATAAAATGTTGGGTGATATTATTTTTTAATAGAATATTCATAAAGTTTGTACTAGAGTAAAAAATTGTGAAACCATTTCATCGAAAGTGTATAGATCACAATGTATTATTATTCTCTATATTTAGTATTTTAAATTTAGTTGAATAAATTGAATAAATTTCTGATGAGAGGAGGGTGGTGGAGGGGTTTCCATCACCCTCCTCTCATCAGATTCTTCTTCTCTATTGTGGGATATTTCTCCCAACTCATGGTAGGTCACCATTCTTTACACTATAGCCTTCCTTGTTGTCCACTAATTGTTTGAGTGATAACAACAACATTTCATGTTAGTTAATTATCTACCAATTTATGAACAACACATGCAATTTTTTTGTAAGGTAAAATTAGCTTCATTATCCCATATATAACAAAAATATGCAATTCATATTTAGAACATGTAAACAACAAAAGGTCTCATTATTTTGAATAGTAAATATTAAATAATCTCTTACAGTTGCATAAGGTAGAGTTCCCTGCCCCTTAAAGGTTTTTCTATTAAGGTATGTTTCTCTCTTTCATGATCCCAAGTAGGCCAAGTGTTGTTTCTCGCTCTGATACCAATATGTCACACACCTGACCCCCTAAGTATCCTTCTAAGGGATGGGGAATAAATTTCCACTTTCCTATAGCTCCTAGAATCCTTCGAATAAGGTTGCCTTTGCCTTATGCTTACTGAAATCTTTCCAATGACTATAACCTTGTCTGATCTTGAGCTCTGTTTAAAAATTATGGTCCTCTGAAGGTTTCAAGACATCATTAAATAATGGCCATCATATTTTCCATGTGGTATCCACATGGACTAACTACACCTGTACCATCTGACATGGCACTGTCATGACCTAGGTCACCACCCCTGGTGGGGACGTGGCCACTGGTTGTAGGGAGCATCTCGTAGTCTTCGCAGATATCAGGCCTTCGACCCTTCAACATTCATATGCAGATCTAAAACTTCTTGGAGACCCGAAGTCCCAAAGTCTCTCACCACTCCAGGATCGAATGGTGGAGTCTTATAAATCCTTAGGTCTAACGATTGGGATCTACCTGTACTTTCCCATAGCCTAAAGTTGAAAAGGGGGAAGTGGGTCCCATCTTAACTTGTGCCACATACCATGGCACCATGTGGACCTGCTTGATCATGATGTGTCACCATGGCATACACGGGCCCACCCAATCAGGGCTTGACACTTCTGCGAGGGAGTTTCAGCACTTCAACGCTTCGTCACTTACCACACCCTCCTATAGCCTAAAATCTCTTGGATCTATGGAGTCTCGAATTTATGAAGTCTCAGAATCCCTAAAGTTCCACATAATATCAATATAATATCCTTCGAGATCCTTCTTGACCACACGATCGAGGGTAGTGGAAGGATATAATAAGAGGTAGTCATAACCAACAAAAAAGGTAGCCACTCTCTCGTGACCACTCTGGTCGTTAATGCCCTGGAAAGATTCAAGGGTTGGAACATTGCAAGAGTCGTGAAGTCATGGGGTCGCAAACTCCCTCCAACCATCCAATCAAGTGGCCATTTCGGGTATTATTCTCACCGTTGAACCCATAAGAGGACAAGGGTGAGGATCACACCATTTATTTTTTATCATGATCAACGACATAGGGGATGCCCACGATCAAACTCTAGTAGGTGTTTAACAATAAGGCAGACACCATGATAACGGGTATGAAACTGCTAGTTATTTGTTGAACCGTTTGACCACCATTCTAATCGGTTTCCTTCGATGCAAAGGGGATGTTGTGAGGTTCCAACATCCCAAAGTCCTGAAGCCCGGATGGCTTAGCTCCTTTTTGGGTGTACCGAAGGGTTCCAAGTCTTGATCACCTAGGAATCGAGAAGCCTGGAGAGATACACTCTCGATTCGTGTCTGATATTTGGTTAAGACGATGATCTTGGGCATGTGTTCACTCAAAATAAGGCTTTGAAGGAAGCGTCTCTCTCCTACAAAACTCGAAATATATAGTAGGAAGGGAAATCTCGAGGGGTTAACGATTTCGAGATCATATTATAGAGTTCGTCCTGACTCTGGCTTTATGGATTCGATCCCTGGGTTAGGGCATTGCGGAAATTAATGCATATACATATTTGAGAAAAGGTTAGCTCGCCTTCTGTCCCGATTTCTTTCAAAACCCATTAATCACATGTATCCTTTTCTAAATGTGACTAAACAAGAAATCATTGATAGAATATGAGATTTAATGCCTACTTCAAACTTTCCAGACCGCTAGGTCATCAGAGCCATAAACTATACCATTCAATGAGATAATCAATCATGCCATCATTTAGCTCAATAATTACACATTTTAAAAGTAATTATAAAATTTTAAAGTACATGTTTTATTCATCATTATGATCCTACCATTTTCTTTAAAGAAAATAATAAGATATTAAAAAAAATTAAATTTAAAAAATTTTAATATTTTTTTTTGTTTTGGAACTGTTATTCATTTCTTTTAATCAAAATTCCAAAATCGCTCTTAACTTTATGTTAAGAGAGATTAAAAAAAATAATAAAAAAGTAATATCATTTAAAAGAGATTACTAAAAATAACCAATAAATTAACCAAAGAGCCCAAACAATGATGTAGTAATTATGTATGATAAAGAGATTAACTACAAATCCCAAATAATAATGACGAAACATGCTATTTATATCAACCTTTACAATAGTTTGATAGTTGTTTTAATTAAAGCCAATATTGTACGATTGTAATTGTGCAGTTTTACCCGGACCAAAAGAGAGCTATCGCCATCACTGGTTTTGTGCATGATGAGCAATTCACCACACAAACTCTTGCAAAAAGACGGTTTTGAATTAGAGATTACCTAAGATATGTATACTTCCTTAGATTTTAGAACTCAAATCCATGCAATTAATATATATATATATATAAATTTGATATCTCTCACATCAAGAATGGTCACATTAAGTGACAAATTAAAGTGATGGCTAGATGGCACTTTGAGGGTTTTTTAATTAAATATTAATATGAAAATACCTATTAAGCCACATAAAAATAATCATATCACTCTCTTCAACCAATAGAAAATTAAATAAAAATATATATATATTTAAAAAAATTAATAAGAAAAAATTTAAAAACTTTAGAAATCTATATCTATATGCAGTCTGCCTATATCAACACCTATAATAACATGAATCCTTACATGATGAGTTGTATCTTAAAACCAATTTAGATTTGTCTCTTAATTTTGTGTATCAATAAATGTAAAATCAAAATTTGTACACAAACTTTACTGACACATAATGTTTCCTACACAATTCGTAGAAACTTTGCATATATATGTAGTATACTATTCCACTTGTCAAATTGTAAATACACCGAGTTTAGGTTTCTATACATTTATGTTGCTTGAATTTTCTGGAAATAAACTATGCAAGAAGTTTTGAGACATTTCGAGTGGAAACTCCACCCATCATGAGGGAGTATTATTGCAATAATGTGTCCCATTCCCCTTGGTATTTTTTCTTGAAATTCTCTCATTATGTGCTTGAATTTGTGTCTATAGAGATAGAGTTTCATCATTATTTGGAAAGTTTTCAAAGGGCCTCCTTTATTGTCAGCATGCACATCTTGGAGATTTTTTTGAATTTTGAAGTTGCCTACTTATGGTGCTAAAATAATATATATATATATATATAATATATATATATATATATATATATATATATATATATAACCTTCCTTTTTTATTTTGATTCCTAATATGCACTCATCCCTCTATGGTTTCGTTTAATCTTGTTGTCTATGAGTCTTATAGAGGTTGTATGTTGTACATTCTCTTGGCAAGTCGAATTTTTCTAGTAGATTAACTCATGGTTTCAACTTGCATGTTGAATATAGGATTAGATTTGTAAATCAATATCATGTAATCCAAGAAAAAACCTATGGTTCTAAATGGCCAAAAGATATGGAAACACTTTTGAAAAGAAAAGTGCTATGTTAGTTTACAAAGGATACTTTTCTAGATATGAAGGATGATCATTGGAAATTTTTTCGTTAATGGGAAGAAGGATAAGGATATAGAAACCACAAAGACCTACATCTCTAGGAAGATCCATTTTCATACAAGTGGGATTAACTATCCAAATGTTGTTTGTAACATTACAACAAAACATGTCAATAACCACTAAGTTTATAGATGAATTATAGTGCATTTTTTTTCAAGTTGGAGCATTTTCCAGTGTTAAAGTCGGGATTAAACAAGTTTTCATATTTATCATTAGGTATTGCACAGAATTTAGCATATATTTTAGCACATAACTTAGAGTCATGTTTACTTTAGCACCATATTTAGCCTTAGTTTTAGCACTAACTGTCTATACATTAAATTTTTCAGAAATAAAATAGAAAATGGTAACAAATGAAAAAAAGAAATGAACTGAATGCTGGGATTTGAACCTAGATCGCTTGAGTAAAGGAAAGATATTTAATTTATCTACATTCCCACAAAAATATACCATTGAAAGTGTAGATATAAAGTGAAACTAGACTAACCTAGTACAAATTAAAATTTTTGGAAACATAAATGGAAAATGGTAAAAAATGAAAATAGAAATGGAAAATGGCAATGGAATGTTGTGGATTGAACCAATATTACTTAATAAAAGGAAATAACTCTACTTGAGCTTCATTCCCACTGAAATCCATCATTCAAAGTGCATATTTGAATTGAAACTAGCTTAACTTATGCATGCAAACAAGTGAATAATGCATCGACATTTAATACAAAGGAAAAAGTAATTAACAATAGATGGATGGGTACCAATATTTGAAACTATATCTCCTTACATCAATGCAACGACCTTCCTTAATTCACACCCATGGACTAGATCTATGCATTAAATAAAACCTCCAAAATATTATGTTTTTATTCTTTCTCCATTAAACTTGCAACAATAAAACAACAATAAACATTAGCAAATAAATAAAGGGAAAAAAAAGTAAAAGAGGAAGGAAAGGGATAATCCATTAACTTTCTCGTAGAAGTTCTTCAATGAAACCCTAGCCTCCATGCATCAAACCTTAAACCTACAACAACAAAATATTGGATAAAAAATAGTAAATTAATAATGTAAAATAAAAGTAAAAGAGGAAGGAATGAAGGAGGTTATATGGAACATGGGATGCATCTCCCCCTAGCTTAGATCCTAAGGAAATCCTAGACAACTTAGCCAACCAACATGGAGGATGAGGAACACTCCTCCTTTGAGGGAACAACCTTCTAGGGGTTTCTTGCATTTATTGATTATTTTTTGTGATAGTTGGTTTGTTAATTAAGACATCTATTTATAGCATTGAGTTGTGTGTATGTGCATATAGTATTGATTTCCTAGTTTTGAGTGACGTCAATCCTTAGAATAATGTTTTGAATTAGAGATATATGTAAACCTATAATAAGGGCATTTAACTCTTGAATAATATTGAACTATCTATTTTTATATATTCTAATTTCTTGGTTTTATCATAGTTTTATCTTTTCTTTAGATCAACTACAACATTTTTTTCTTATCTATATATTTGATTTGTTTTGTACGAAAATTTCTTCTTATCATTTACAATTAGAGAAGTAAGATCTTGGACTACTCCTTTTCACTTAAACATTTGGGTTAACTAGAGGCCTCTATCCCAACCTATGTGTCTATTTCTCTTCCTCAATTCAAATGTATTATATTTCTAGGTTCTTTGAGGCCTATCCTCCACCCCATCTACCTTATTCAGTTGGTTCTCTTGGTCATTGGCTCCACCCAATGAACTATTGTACATAACCCATATTCATGGGGCTCAACATCCATCCATATCTACTAATTTTGGAAGGTTTTATCGAGGCCACCTTCCCACCCCAATATTTTCTCTTATTCTATGTCACCCTTATCAGGCATTTCTAGAGGCTACCATCCACCCAGGCCCTTCTCTCTTGTGTCATGTCACCCTCTTGAGTTCTCAATAAGCCCTTATTAATTACAACCCTAACTAGTTCCATAACATAGGGATTCACCTACTACTGAAGTACACAATATATATCTCTCAATGGCTCCTCACAACACTCAATCCTCTAAGGATGAAAAGCCCAATTTATAATGTGTGGTCTAGGAATTGGCCAATGCTCTCATTGAATCCCTTACATTACAACCTGGAGCTTCCACCTCCACCTTCTAGATAGACACCAAAATATAATTGCCTATGTATGGTGGATAATATATGGATATATTGTTTCCCACAAAACCCCCCCAAAAATTATTTTGATACCAATATTACCCATAAGTTGTCATAGATATTCCACTAGAAAAGTTCTTCATGATATATCTATTCAATTTTACTACAAAATATTTTTTATGCAATGTTTTCTTAAGATTAACATTTAATATTATTGGTTTAGTGATTAGAATAACTAATAAGAAGAGAATGAAATAAAATAAGATAAAATAAATAATACACCATCCACACAATGAACACTAGATGCACCAAGGTAAACCCATTAGAGAAATTTTGAGGTCCAAAATGGGCTTTCTAAGGAAAATAATAAAATAAGAGTTATGAATTTGAAAAGTGAAATTGTATTCTGGACTTATTTACTTATAGATTTACTCAATTTTCAAGTGTAGGCGCTTGCTGGATGAAAAATTAATTTTGCATCCAATGAGTGCATGCACTTGAAATTTGAGTAAACCTATAAGGAGATAAGTCAAAAATACAATTAAAAATAGGTGTTTTCCCTCCAAAATTGTTTACCCTTATGGTTGACATCATGATTTTGAATCTTATTGGTTCTTTTAAAATTAATGTTGATAAAAAACATTTTGTTTTGAGGCCCATATTTTACCTCAAAATTTCTGCAATGTTAACTAGAAGGTGATAATTGTTCCTTGCTCTTTTCTTTTAGACATGAAATGAAATTAAAAAGATAGATGGAGTCATGATAGAGGTTTCATTGACATTGTGCCACGTATCACTACTACACAATCTTCTACTTCCTCTACTATACCCATAATATCCCACTCATTTATTCTATTCAACTATTGAATAGTAATCAATACAACAAGAATTGAACCCCTTCATTCCCTAGCATAGTAGTATTTAACATGTTTTGATAACCATTTAGGGTTAGGAATTTTTCATGCATCAACTCTGAAATAGGGTTATTCTTTTGGACCCTCTACAATCTTCTTGAACGGCCACACATTGTTATATCCACATGTGTGATTAATGAGAGATGACATGTCATCCACTTGGTACCATGTTGGTCAAAACCACAAGTCAACAAGTAGGAGGCATAACTTCCTCGTATGAAATCTGATTTAGGTGACATTTTCACCATAGGAAATATCTTGATGTGAAGAACAACATCAGGAGGTGGAAGAATATGCCCACAAATGTTTCACCCCAAAATTACTATTTAGTGCTCCATGCATACTCCATAGGTTTCAAGATCCCAAATTACCAAAATAGAACTATCCCCTGAAATGAGTGCTACAAGTCAATAGGTCTAATTTTTCCACTCATCAAGTACCAAAATAAATGAAAAATTATATGTTGATCCATTTTAAATCATACCTCTCCATTTTGGAAAGATTTTGTTCTGCAAATTTGTTTACTAAAGTAGTGGATAAAATTTCTCACGTGACCTTCTCCTTGAAGTACCATTTGGCATTTCCTGGATGTTGTCCTTTCAAACCAGAATGATACAGTTTAGAATGCCCATGTTTACTTTCTCTATAATTCTTCTGCAAAACTGTAACCTACACTAACTCTCCCTAAGCTTCTAGTTCTATGTCCTTTATGGAAGGTAATACTTACACGTGAGTTTCCTAGTCTAACATATAAGACTCATAGAGTTTCAAATTTTCCACATTGACTATTAAGTAAGTGTGCATATATGGAGGTAAATTGTGTCTATAGGAATTTTCACCTACCTATTCCAACATTTCAAAAGGACCACAAATACTTGATCTTCTTACATGAATCTTGTGTCCTTTATTTGTTTATATGAAACTAGACTTATTCTCCCACCTTGAATGTCTTCTCAATTTTTTGTTAGCTGAGTTGGGCCTTGTATTGTTTCTATGACTTGTTCAATGCCTCCCATACTTGCAAATGGATCTTTCTGTTCTTGTCAATGAATCTTTCAACCTTCATTGCTTCTTCTATGGTGTATTCCCTCACTCCTCCTTGTTGTCCATATACAAAATCTATAGGTGAAGGTGGAAAATATCTAAAGAAGTTTCAAAAGGGGACATATTGGAAGAAGTGTGGACTACTCTATTGTGAGAGTGCTAAATATAAATCAAATTTTCATCTCGGGTCCTTGGATTTCCATCTTCTCTCAAAGTGTAGTCCAAAAGGAATTGAGAAATTTTCTATCTCTATATGAGATAATGATACTTAGTATCTCAAAGTGCATCCAAACCTTTTCAAAGAATATATTTATGCATCTTGTCCCTTGATGGTATTTCCAAGGCATGAGAATGCAAATCTTGCTAAAATTTTCCATTAACACAAATAGATAGTCATCTCCCCACCTAGTTCATTTAAAACCACCCAAAAAATCAATGGATATGCACTCCCATGGTTTAGTAAGTACATGCAAAGGATGGTAGAAACCTCTAATAAATTGAGCTACATCTTCTTGCATGTTGGGACAATACACATACCTTTGTAAGTTGGCCACTATTTTCCCAACACCAAAATTCCTTACAACTTTGGAGATGTGATCCTTTTTGATAAATTGAAATATTTCTTTGTTAAGTACATATAATTTATCCAACTAATAGAGAAACACATCTTGACAATGGTAGTTAGCCTTGTTATCGTCCTCTTCAACACAAACTTGACCTTATAGTTATTGAAATACCTCATTGAATTCCTCGTCTTCTATGTATTATTGTTTCTATGCATCATGGATGAAAGGATCCATATGCATAAGAGTACCCATTGTTGTGATATGGGGTTTGGACGTCCTTAAAAGCATGTCTTCCAACTTATTAGTGTTACCCTTGTTAAATTTGATAATAAGATGAATATGTTATAAAAATCTCATTCACTTGTAGTGTCTTGTTTTTTAAAACTTAATTTGGGCCTAAACATTTTGTAATGGTTAGTGATCAATGTGGATAAATTTTTCCTTTCAAATAAAATAGTGCTTCCATTTCTTAGAAACATGTACTAAAACATAGAGTTCCTTGTCATATGTATGGTAGTCCATGACATTGAAATGGAACATTTCAGAATGATACCACATTAGCCTACCACCTTGCATCATGACCACTCCCATAGTATATCCACTTATCATCCATATCCACTTGAAATGGATTTTGCAAATTGGGAAATTCTAAAACTAATGCTTGACTAATCTTTCATTTCATCTCTTCAAAATCATTTTACATATTCTTCCCCCATAGGGAAATTTTATCATTGGCTATTATAGCATGGAGTGGTACAACCACAATTGAGAAAGATGTATAAACTTCCAAAGGTACTATGATACTCCTACAAACCTCTTGAATTTACTAACACTAGTAGGAGTCAACCATTTTATGATGGCCTCCATATTTGTAGGAACAATCTTGAGCTTCCCTCCACTAATCGTATACCCTAAGTACACCAAGGATTATTGTGAAAATTCACATTTCTTAATGATTTATAGTAGTTGATGTATTATTACATAAGAAGGAAAATACCTTCTAGCGGAGGTTTTTACTTTTGTAAGATTAGGAAAATAAATAAATAAATAAATCTACTAAAAACTTCACAATTGTTAGTGCAGGTTTCAATGGATTTCCACTTTGGGAAACCAAAGGTTCTAGAGGAGGTTTTTTATCATTGTTATTATGTAAATATGCCACATTGATGCGCGCAATATATATAATATGCACTTGTGCACTAAGAAATGATACAAATCCATGCCTCAAAAATACTTATGTGTACAACATATTTTTGAATCCCTAGTGCATATTCTAGATATTGAAAGCGCCAGAGCACTTTTATTAGTATAACACACCAAGGCTTTAAAAATAAAAACTATGCACCATTGCATATTATATATATTATGAAGCCCTTGTGTGTAGTTTATCTAAATAAATCACATGAACATATATTATCTTGTGCATTGTAAGTTGTTATAACGATAACATTAAAAGTAATGATAGAGGTAATGGTATCATTGAAAGAATTGATGTTTTTGTTGTCATTAGGAGCATCGATGCTCTTGTTATATTTTTCTCGTGCCAATGTGTAATACTCTTAAATGAATTGGTGCATAAGTAGTTATAACATTGTCAATTGGGTTTAGCTTGATTGTTATCCTCCCCACCCAAGTTCAATTCTTGCAAGTGACATGTTGAGATCATAATGAGTATATTTTTGTAATGACTTTGACCCTTCTTGTTGGCTGGGATTTTTCCCTGAAGATTCTAGGGTTTACTTTGGGTACCATCCTTGAAATGAGGGGAAGTACTCAGGGGGTTTTCCTTAAGACTTGTAACCTAGAAAAAAAAGTAGGTACAAATTGAGTTTAAATGAGTACAATATGGCAATATGTTATGTGCTAAAGTTTTCCACATCGTGGGTATAAAAATGTAGCTTCTTGGTTTTTTACAAAATGACAATTAAACATTAAAAAATCAAATAATTTTATAATAATATTGATTTTTATATTTTAATTATTACATTTGTATATAATCATTACATTGATGTGTTGTATCAATTAAAGAAATATACCAACTGATTACTTATATATTCATTGAAACAATATAAACCATCCATACATTTAATTGGCAACATAAAGTTTTATGACACTAGATAATGCAATAAAATAAGAAATTAATTTTATTATATACAAAAAAGAGACCTTTCATTATACAAAATGGGACAACATAAAATCCCACGATATTCAAAATGTCAGTAAATAATTTTTACGATGAGTGGTAAGATGGAATCATTAAATTAGGACAATATTTCCATATTAAACAACATGTCTAATCTTCATAGAAAAACATTTCAAAATATACAATTTTTAATATTCAATTTTGATGATTATAATGCATTGCTTGAACTATTGTCAATGTTCGATTTTATCACATGCCTCATTTCTTCATCACTTGTATGCATGAGAAATTGTACTTGGGTTATTTGGAATGTTTTGTCGATTGAATTGAGTTTGATATTGTGCCCCTTCATGTTCTATATACAAACATAGAAATAAAGTGCAGTTGGGTATATCTACATTTATAGTATCATATACATCATTTTGTAAATAAAAAAGTGTACAATATTAGTAATTACTACATAAACAATACACATTCTTTCGAAACCGTGGTTCATGTCATCTCTTAGGATTCCTTCTATTGGATCCACTCTATACTTTGTTTCCTGTGAATTGTTTATGTCGTGACAAAGCATAGATATAACTAAAATTATAGTGTTGTTCCACTAATTATAAAAAAAAAAAAGTAAAACAACATAGTTACTTACAAATTCTTCAATTAACCCTTGATACTCCAACATATACCCACAACCCATACTTAATCAAATGTTAATCAAATGTTCAAATTGTTGGATTACTGAGAGGGGGGGTGAATCAATAATAAAGCAATTTAATCCTTTTTAACCATAAAATGTAGGTGGTATATCAATGTAGTATTATCATCCAATAGTTGCAGAGTAAATAAACAATGAACAAATGAGAAATTATACACATACACAGTACACCAGTGTTTTTACGTGGAAACCCAAAGCGATAGAAAACCACATAATGATTTTTCTTATATTTCTTTAAGAATTACATTCATTGGAAGCACCAACTTCCTTTGTTTACCAACTACAACTGGAAGGAGGCTCCAACCCCCTAGTTTCTAGGCTACAACTTGAAGGAATATCCAACTCCCAAATTCTCTGACTACAACCAGAAGGAGGCTACAACCCCCTATGTTCTCTGGCTACAACTGGAAGGTGGCTACAACCACCTATCCTTTCCCCATCCAACCACCCTGATGTAGAAGTAGAATGATGGAACCACTATCACACTATCACTGTGAGATACACTGTTGTAAACCTGTACCAATCAACCTGTACCAAACAACCTGTAACAATCTATACCAATAACCTGTTCCAACATGTACCATACATCAAATTGTACCTCAACCTATACCATAAACAAATGCATCAACCATGCACCAAACATGTACAAATAACCTATCACAATAACCTATCCAAACAACCTATCACAACAACCTGTCTCATCAATCTTATCAACCAAATTAGATATACTCACCAAGATCAATCACCAAGACAACTCTCAACCATATGCACAATATCACCAACATGTGCATCAACCAAGCATAACACAACAACTCATAATCATCACCAATATCAATATGTGTTTATCATAATATACCAAGACAAGTATGCTACATCATCCATAAACCATGTGTCACCAATACTACTAACAAGTGCCTCCAACCATGTACCAAGTATGTACCAATCATGCATCAACTACTCATCAACTATGACTCATCAATATGTACCAACATCATCAATTATACACCTCGTGTATGTGCCAACTCATCAACTACTTGTCTCAACCATGTACCCAACATTTACCTCAACCATATACCAAATACATATACCAATATAACCATAAAAAAGTTCTCTAGCAACCAAATACCATAAACCATTACATCAAACCATGTGCCACAACCTCACTATTATACAATCTCTATCTGTAACATACCTCAACCAAAAATCCCTCATCAATTTTATCATCCAAATATGATTTGTAAATATGTAATATACTTGTTTTATGTTATCACATACCTGCAAAACTTCCTTAGCTTTAACAACAAGAGACTAACCTTTTCATCAAACTTTACTTTAGTCTCACATGACTAATTTTGGATTACTCAACAACCCTACTTACAATAATCATAACTATGTACCTATAATGAATAAAGATCTAAAAATGGTATACAATATTCTTCAGTGTCTTTTATACAATTCCTCCAGATTTCACTACTCGAAACCTTTCAAAAAATGAGTTATAGCAAAAATCGCATACCTTGTTGAATTGTGGATTATTCTAGAGAGCGAACTTGTAGAGAGTTCACCGAACAAAATGTTTGTTGTATGGATCTTAAAATGTTACACAGAATATTACAGACTGTACTATAACCAATACATTTTTTCTTACTGAATTTGGATCTGCTATGAAGAATTTATGACGTTTTTACCTAAAACACCTATTTTAGACTAGTTTCAAGACTAGCCACAAACCCTATTTTCCATGGAGTGTAACTCCAAAAATACAATGACCCACAAGCTGAAATTTGTATCCCAACTACTTGGATATGTTTACTCAACGGCCTCCCAATTTCACAGTCTGAATCATTCTAGAAAAAGAAGGTATTGTGAAAATTGTGAGATGACATGTAAATAACATACCCTAGAAAGCATCATCAAAAGAATTTATCCTCCCTTGAATTTTGGCCTTCTTTACTTCACCTTCCCTCTGAAATTAGGCTTATATATCCTTTGGTTACCTCAGTCACATGTAAATATTCAATATTCTCAAGTGTGATTAAAATGAGAGATCCTTGCGTCTTATTTATACTTTCATGTAGTTTTCTCAAGGGGTTACCTTTTAACCATCTTAACCCACTTTCCTTATTTTAGGGATAACCCACTTCTAACCACTTGTCCACTTAGTAATTTCTCCATTAAATTTATTATTCAAATAATTTATTTTGTATCCACCTTGACTTATGGTACACTCATCACTTCACTTTATTATTTAAATTGTCTTCTAACCATCTTAACCCACTTTCCTTATTTTAGGGCTAACCCACTTCTAACCACTTATCCACTTAGTAATTTCTCCATTGACTTTATTATTTAAATAATTTCTTTTGTATCCACTTTGACTTATAGTAAACTCATCACTTCACTTTATTATTTAAATAATTTCTTCTTTGCAACCACTTTGACTACTTTGACCTTTTGGGGCTTCTAGATGACTCACGAGGGTTCTCCAACTTCACATGGCCCTCTCTAACCATGAGGATTTATGCGGCATTCCACATACCACTAGAAATGGCATGAAATGTATTATCCATCTAGAATAGTCTTTCCTACAAATATATCAAAACTCATACCATTATCCATCAAACAAACTTGGGTCCATTACCCAAACCTTTGTGCTACCGGAATTTTCTACCAAACTTTCTTCAAGGGTTGACATTAGTTACAACCAACCCAATTAATCAAAGCAAATGTCTTCTTTGTATGTTAGAAAATGCTAGAAAACATCCATGGATGATTGTAAATCAATTAAAATATGTACATCACAACAAAATAAAATTTTAAGGAAAATGTATTAACTAATAGAAAACTTTGCGACCAATCCTTTTCTACCTTGTCGGTCTGTCTTATGTGTTGAATGGGTCCCATTTTTTTTCATTTTCTACAACAAAAAAACAATTGAAAATGAATATTTCATGCAATAATTAAAATCTCTACATATTGAAAAACAAAACAATGAATACATACATTTAATGCACCTTCTTGTTGGGATGGTTCATCCTAATGTAACTATGCCCATTTGTTTTACCATCTCCTAGTGCACCTTTTTCAACATCCCTACTGACATGTCTTGTATATCAAGCCAATCGTCCTTTGAAATTTTATCAATATTCCAACAAAATGAAAAATACAATTAAAAAGTCAATTAATATTTACATGAAAAATGAATATAGAAAAAAATTGATTTGGTAACTTTTTGGACTAGTGTATGTATATTAGAAAAAAAACATGTTTAGAAATAATGGTTTTTTAGTTATTGTATGTTTTTTCTATTACAAGTCTCATTGACCATCACTCCAGAAACACTTGCGATATTTTATGTTCAAGTTGATTTTTGGAGTCATTGGATTTATTTTTGTATGGTAAATGAAAGAATATATATATGTTCTTTCAACTATATCCCTCATAATTTCATAAACGTTTCCCCCCCTCTCGCTAACTTTCAACACTAGTTTAAATGAATAAGGACCAAATTATCATAATTTACTTCCTTCACAATTTGTTTCTTCTTAGAATGACCTTTTGTTAGCTCATTGTCAATCCCTACACAATATTCAACAAATACAAAATCAAGTGTTTGAAACATGTTAGTGATTATTGTTAAAAGCTAAAGAAAAATTTCACACTAATCAACTTTTGATCCACCGAATTCCTTTTTTCATAACTTCTCATATTTCACTCAGATTTTGAACAATATTTTGGAATTACTTTAATTTTTTTCTCTACGTGACACATATTATCCAATACACATCATTTAAACATATAGACAGTTCAAATAAATTACTTTGATATTAAAATTTCAAAGAACTTGCCATGTTCTCTTCTTGGGATGTGATTCCCTTGCCTTCATTTCTATAAGTGTTTTTTCCTAATATTATATTAGCAATCTTCTATCAATAAAATCCTTGCATATGAAATACACAAATTATGAAATATGTTTTATAAATCAAGTAAAGAAGTTTATTCTAAATTTCTTTTTGGGTGAGGTAATGGATACAATACAGTAACATGCACTAGTGCACTTAAGACATACTTAAGAATTGATTCATATTTACTAGACATTGTGCACCAATAAACTTGGTAACAAAAAACAAAAAAAAACCTTCCCTGAAATAATGTGCTTAATATAGTGTTTCGCACCGATGCATCATTTCTGTACATTAAGCACCATTAAATTTGGTAACATTTTAATAAGATTTGGTATCCAATCCAATGAGTGTTCCCAATCCAACAAATACCCATAGCCACGAATATAAATAAACAAATCCACTAAAAATTGATTTCCTGAAAAAAATAACTCATTCTTAAATAGTAGAAAGAATAAACCCCAATGCTAGAGTTTGCAACAACATAAAATGGAAGAGAAGCAATAAGAAAACTAGGGTTTGTAGCACTAAAGGTAGCTTTGAAACCCTTTTATTTCCTTAAAATTTCATTGTAAATACTAATAGGAATAAACAAATAAATTTATGAAATTTTATAATCAATTGAGAGTAAATTTGAGTTGAATATAATGTAGTTACATACGTTAAATTTCTCCTCTACAGATTTGTATATGACCTAACCTTGATCCCTCAAAAATTTGAATCTTTAGAAAAATATGTTCACTCAAAAGTCTTCGTTGTTAGATCTCTCTTGCACAATTCTTCCCTCCAACGTTTCGCAAAAGAATGAAATACGAACCGGGGTTTTATTTTATAAACTTACTTTTAAAAAATGAACATTTTGCCCATTTTCATGCATTAGTGTGTTATGTCGAAGTAAACACACTGAATAAAAAATCTACAATGAAAATATAAGTGCTAACCTCTACAATTAGAACTTTATGGAGGTTTATTTTCAATGTGTATTATAATGTATAACGTCGGTGTGTTTAATATATATACACACACTTGTGTGATGGATTTAATTAGGAACACCAATTACTTTTTTTCTTTTTTTTTAAATAAAAAGTGGAACCTATTATATTAAGCTTTCAAAAAGATAAACATTTGTCATGCATAGGCCAACTGTCCTGCCTATACAGGAAACCAGGACAGCTGACCTGTCCATTGTAGCAGCAAAATTAGGCGTAGTGTTTCGTCGCCCTGCCCGAAGGAAACCATGGATTTTGTTCAGTATGCTCAACAGTAAAAGAAAAACTATACTAAAGCTAATTAAACTAGGAACTAGAGAGTTGCAACTCTGATACACAGTAACTGAAAAGAGCATGGAACCAGAAGGAAGACCAGAACCTATTCAGTCGAAGTTGCCACAATTGACAGGGAGAACGAAGGGTTGTGCGCAAGTGGGACATTGGCACCGTGGAGTAGCTTCGGAGTAGGCCGCGTACAACATATCTAGGCACTGGCTGAGTCGCACAACTCTGAAGACTTGATCGTCCACGAGGCTTGGGAAAACTTCTTGGCCATGAGTATGGCCATGAGTATGGCTCGGGCAAACTTCTGATGTCATTTTCTCTGTGAGGCCGCTGCATACCAGCCAACGCCTCATCGAGGCCTACCTCGTACCCACGGCATAGTGAGGGCTAGGGTGGAACCTCCTGCGCAGCGGTGTTGAGCCTGCTGTGACAAATTCAAATGCGAGGTAGGAGGTATGCTCGAACTAAAATACACATAACCCATCGCTGCCAGTATTAACGCCGAGAGCTTAATGCTCTGGCTGGTCATCCCTTGCCCACACGCGAGGAGATCCATCGTCATCCGGTGGTCTACGGAGGTGAGGGCTCTAATAACTGCCCGCAGCCAGGAGTAGGGGCCTCCATTAATGGCCCTCCCATTAGTGCCTCCACGTGCCCAAGTTGTGCCTCCACGTGCCCAGGCTGCCCACATGTCACCCCATCAGGGGGTAGGAGATCCTTGTCAGCTAGGAGTTGACATAGTTGAGTTATGTCGGAAGCTTTGAGGGATCGAGCGTCCCAGATTATGCGTTCTAGTTCCCTCTGGACTCCTTCATTTGCCAGGTGATCGGCCACTCCATTTTCCTTCCTCTTGACGTGGGAGGGAATGATGCTGAGGCTACTACTACATAGGTTGTTGAAGTCCTCAAGCAGTCTAGCCAGTCGCCAGCTGGGTGAGATTTTTTGCGAATTGCCCCCATGCAAGACCTTGGTGATTAGCTGGATGATGATTTGGGAGTCCCCTTCCAGGATTATTTTGTGAATGGATAGGGAGATGGCTTCTTTGAGGCCCTGTAGCAGACCTGTTATTTCCGCTACATTGTTTGTAGTTTCCCCCAGGTATCCTGCAACCAGGGCTAGGATTTCCCCCATGGAGTTTCTGATCACCGCCCCGTAGCCTGCAGGTCCTGGGTTGCCCTTTGAGGCTCCATCAAAGTTTATTTTGACAAATCCATTGGGGGGGCGGGGGGTCCAGGTGCTGGGGCTGGGAATTCGAGTCTTGGGAGCGTGTCCTATCACCAGGTCACTCAAATTGAGCTGCCAACTTTGAAGGGTGCTTAGTTCTTCATTGTGCCAGATCCGATCTTGTGCTTGCCAGCTCCTGCTTTGGATCGTTTCCTTGATGTGAGTGGCCACTCTGTCCCAGGTAAGCTCCGGAGTGGATTCCTTGGAGTGAAAGATGTGTTTGTTTCTCTCCTTCCATATATGCCAAAGAATAAATCCTGGGAGAAGTAGCCAGATGTGGTTCAGGATGGGGTTGTTGAAGGTGATAGCGTCCCAGTGTGCGATGCTGTCCCTGATGTTGCCTCTATTTTGGTTGGACCTGCACATGATTTGGGCCCCCTGATCCCAAACCACTTGGCTGTAGTGATAGCCATTGAAGAGATGCTCCTTGGTTTCTTCTTGGCAGTGACATAGAACACATATGGAGGGCCCAATGAAGCCCCTTTTCCGGAGGTTGTCCCACGTCAAAATTCGGTTATGAATGATAAGCCAGAGGAAGGTGGAGACCTTCGGCCAGAGGGCCTTGTCCCAAACCTTATCCCATATGGTGTCCTTTTCCTGATTGTGATAGTTTCCTTGAATGTAGTAGGCTTCCTTTACAGAGAAGTTGCCTGAGGCTGAGTGCCCCCATCGAAGGATGTTAGGTCCCTCCTTGATGGGGATTTTCCTGCGTGCTGCTTCATTTTGCTAGGCCGATAGGTCAACTTCGGAAGGAGTTCCTAGCTCTTGACTAGAGGTCTTCCACTACCTCCAATTCTGGCTCACTTCCCGGGGTTTCCAGAGATCTTTTACCTTTAGTGAAGGCGTTTGATTGAGGACATGTTGTAGAGTTGTAAGCTCAGTAAGTTCAGTTAGAGGCTTGAGTTGTTGCCATGAGTCTAGCCAAAACTCTGCGCTGTTGTCATTGCGTATCTCCCAGAAAGCGTGCTTCTGCACTAAGTCTTTGTTTTGTCAGGCTGTGTTCCAGATGTTCAAGCCCTGTATTCTAGTGTTGTGTCGGATTAATTGATCAGGCTGCATTGTGGAGTCATATTTGTGCTGCCAAATTTGTACCCATAAAGCATCTGGTGTTTTCAACCATCTCCACCAAATCTTGGCTCCCATTATCTGATTAAGCCTGCCAGGGTCGCGAAGCCCAAGGCATCCCGAGATTTTGGGAGCACAGACCTTGTCCCAGCTCACCAACACCCATTTCTTGTTCGGTTGCAGACCTTGCTAGAGAAAATTTCTCTGTATGTTTCTGATAGCTCTGATGATTTGTTTGGGGGCGGCTAGAGCTGTGAAGAGATAGGTTGGGAGGGTTTGAAGGACCGATTTTAGCAAGACCAATCTAGCTGCAATGTTTAGGGGTCTGAAGGTCCAGCTGGCCAGGCGGTTTGAGATCGAAAGGAGGAGGTTGTCCCATGAGATGGACTTGGCAGGCACTCCTATGAGAGGCATGCCCAGGTACTTGGACGGAAGGGAGCTCCTAGGGATGCCCAGGGTTCTAGAGATGTGTAATTGGACCATTGTTGGAGTATTGAAAAAGACAAGCTTGGACTTGTCGAGGTTCAGATTCATGCCCGAGGCTTTGGTGAAGTCAGACAGGATGGAATTGAGCTTTTGTGCTTCTCGTGCTATGGGGGAATTCATGAGGAGGGTGTCATCCACGAATTGGCTGTGGGAGGGGGCCGGTCTGATGTTGTGCAGGGGGAGGCCTTTGAGGCTACCTTCCTGGACCGTTGACTTGATATAGCGTCCCAGGCCCTCCTCCATTAGGACAAAAAGGAAGGGTGATAGTGGGTCCCCCTTCCGAATACCCCTAGAGGCCGAGAAGGGCCGGGAGGGAACCCCGTTGACTAGTATTGAGAAGAAATCCGTAGAGGTGAGATTCATGATCCAGCTAACCCAAGTTTGATCAAAACCAAAGGCAATAAGGATGGCATTAAGATAACACCAACTAGCTTTGTCAAAGGCTTTTGAGAGGTCCAATTTGATTAACATACCTGGGAATTTTGTTGATTTGAGGGAGATGATTACCTCATGCGCTAGAATGACACTGTCCATAATATTCCTGCCCTCCACGTAGCCAGCTTGTTCTTTGGAGATGACAAAGGGAAAAAGTGGCTTGAGTCGGTTTGCAATTACCTTGGTTATGATCTTGTAGATGACGTTGCACAGGGCTATGGGTCTAAAGTGCTTGGGGTTGGTGACACGCTCCTCCTTCGGAATGAGAGTGAGAAAGGTGGCATTGAAAGCTTGAAGAACTTGGCCCGAGGCACGTGACTCCTCAACCACCTCCCAAACGTCCTTCCGTATAATGTCCCAACAGTGATGGAAGAAGTCTGTTGTGAAGCCATCAGGGCCTGGTACCTTTCCGGGGGGCATGTCCTTTGTTGCTTGATCCACCTCCTCCTGGGTTATTGGCCATGTGAGAGCAGCATTCTGTTCAGGGGTGATAAGTGAGGGGATATGACTGGTGACTCGGGTAATGGCCGCCTCTTGATTCTGCCTGTCTTCCGTCATAAGATTCTGATAATGTCGAGTGAGCTCTTCTTCGATGTGACTGTGCTTGCGTAGCAGGTTACCATGCTCATCCTCCAGATGGGTTTTTCTGTTGATGTGTCGCCTGTGGATCATTGTCCGGTGGAAAAATTTTGTGTTCTTTTCCCCTTCCTTGAGCCACTGCACCCTGGATTTCTGCCTCCAGAGGATTTCCTCCTGTTGTCTTCTCTGTTCCAAGTGCGATAGTAGTTGCTCCTCCTCCATCATGAGCTCAGGAGTTCGAGTTCCAGTTATGAATATTTTTTGTATCTCGGCTAGCCTGGTCTCGGTGTCCTTGATGCTCTAGAGTATGTCTCTGAAGGTGTTTCTGTTCCAATATTTGACCATTTGCTTGAATTTTTTGAGTTGTTGCTGAAATTTGTACATCTTGATTCCGTGGTCTACCTCAGCTTGGTTCCACCAGGTTTTCGCTAAGTGCTGGAAATCGGGGTGGGCGAGCTAGAATTTTTCGAACCGGAAGGATTTGAACGTGGGGGTGGTTTCTGCTGTGATCTGGAGGGCAATGGGCCAGTGATATGAGCCCGCTTTGGGGAGAATTGAACTTTCCATGCAGAGGCTGCTTTCGATTAGCTCTTCCACGACAAGGAAGTGGTCAAGCCGACATGCCACATGCTGGCTGCCTCATCTGCAGTTGGACCAGGTGAAGGTTCCATTGCTATTTTCGATATCTACTAGATTTAATTGTTCAGGAAGGGTTTTGAACTTACCACTATCCGGGTCAAGTCGCTTGCTACCACTAGCTTTCTCCTCCAGTGACATTATCATGTTGAAATCACCCCCGAGGATCTAGTTGGGTGTGGTGACCAAGGCTTTGACATGGGCCAGCTTGTCCATGAACTTGTTTTTCTCCTGTTGTCCTTGTGGGCCGTAAACATTGGTGATGGTCCCCTCTTGATTTGAGCCTATTACTTCATAACGGGATGATAGGGTTCATGTGGTTGAAAAGGGATCACTGAGGACGGTGTTTCTTGGGTTCCAAAGCATGGCAAGGCCTCCCGAGGCTCCCACTGCGTCCGTGTAGAAGTAGTTACAATCCTTCCAAATGCGTTGGAAGATTTTTTTCGCTTCTATTCCTGCACATTTTGTTTCTTGTAGCATTATGATGTCTGGGCTTTCCCCTTTGATACAGCCCCTGAGGATCCTTTGCTTGGATCTTCCATTGAGTCCTCTTATATTCCAGGTTATGACCGTCATCATTGGGTAGAAGAGTGTGGGTGGAGGTATCCCTCCGAGAGCTTCTGAATCTGACTTGAGTTGATCATGAGGTTTCCCGCTTCTTTGATTAGTTGATGTGTCGGTTTGCGCCCGCGCCTATTGTTCTCACGCGAGATTTTCTTAGATCCAGAGCTTGACTCTGTGGAAATGCCAAGGAGGGATGTGGATCTTGTCGTTGAGTCAAGGAAGACTTTGTGTACCTTTATTAGCTGCTCTTCTGGGAGGCCTTGCAGATCTCTTAGGTTGAGGGATTCTTCCAGTTTTTCGAAGTCTATGCCTGCTAGGTCTTGGGTGTCCAGCTGCATTGGCGTGTCTCCATCTGCGTCCCCCCTTTCCTCGCCATGGGTTTCTTGGTTCTGATCAGGGGGGAGCGTATGGCTTGGTTCTGTACCTTTCTTTGTTCCATTGTGTGGATCATGGATTTCCGCTTCCTCAAGGAGCTGGCTGAGAATATCGTAGGCATTCTTGGTTGGAATGCCAGGTTTGGGGCCGGTTGCTTGCTTACGAGGTGGGTTCTTCTTCCTTGATTGGATTGTAATGAAGCCATCATTCTGCGTGTTCTGTTCAGCTTTGGGAGCGGGTTGAGTCAGCGAGCAATCCCGGAACAGGTGGCCATGTTCATGGCATCTTCTGCATCTGAATGGGATATGTTCATAATCAAGGGTTTGTGACCAGTCATCATCCTGATGCTCTAGTATTACTGCTCCTGGTAGGGCTTGAGCGATGTTCATGTACACACAAATTCGGGCGTAAGAGGTGTATTTTCACTACTTTGTGGCTTCGGAGGCTTTGACGTATTGGCCGATTGTATTTCCTATTCCCATCAGAATCTCCTCCAGCCAGAAATCTTACGGGAGGGAATAGAGGCGGATCCATATGGGTGCCATAGAGAAGTCTTCCTTATCTGGGCTGAAGCGCTCTGTCCAGAACCTGAGAAATAGCCCTGCCGAGTTGAAGAAATATGGGTCGTTCTCAAAGATGTGGTCTTTGTCTTCTAGGTTATACAGTATGATCGTGAAGAAGCCTTTTGAGCTAAGCTGAACCTCATAGTCACCCCTGGGATTCCACCAGTGTTTGATCCATTTGTTTAGGTCCCTTTTTGACGACCAGAGTCCCAGGAACTTTCCAATGAGGGCGTGTTCTTGCATGAACTGGGTGTGCTCACCAACCCTGATTGAGATAATGAGGTATCTGGGCGCTTTTTCCATTTGAGGGATGCATTTTCCGGGCTCCCATCCACGAGGCACTTTGGGACGGGATGTGCTGGCTTCTGTTTCCATTTCCTTTCGAAAACCCTGCTCTTTGGCGAGGAGCTCCTCACGGATTTGTTGTTGCGGCTCAAATGCAGGTCGCTTTGATCTCTTGCCTGCTCTATCATTAGTGGCTATGTTGCTGTAAGAGGGGGGTTTCCCCCCCTCCTCGATGCCCATATCTGCAGACCAGAGCCGGTGATGGATCCCCCCCGGGCTAGATGGTTGTTGGGCTGCAGGGTATGCTGGATCAGTCAGACAAGAGCGTGCATGGGCTTCAGGCTAGGGTTTCGACCTGATGTCATGTATCTTGATCCTTCAGAACACCAATTACTTTAATAGGACCTTCAAAAATCTATTCAAAGCTAGATTATTATATTCTTCACAAAATTTATTGTAATAATATAGACACATTGATTGTGGTTTTGCCTCAAATACCAAGAAAATAATGTGATAATGTCAAACGACCAATTCTTTAGATTCCAACTCATTCCATATCATGCCAAGTTCATCAAGTTCTCCCTTTCAATTATTAGTAAGTCTAGATTTTATTTATTTTTCAATTATATGATTGAATTTATTATTCCTTTACACATGCATTTGAATACCTATGCATTGAATTTTGTAGGATCCTATTTCATATTTGAGTTCAAATGCATTGTGTATTCCACCATTCCAAAAATGTCACAAGATCTTATCATAAGAAAGATACCACAGGCAGATGGTAGATAAAAATTGAGAGTCCCTTTATCCCACCAATTGTAACATGTCATATTCTAGCAACCATGTTGGGCCAATGGTACTTCACCATGAACTAGATCTCTTTTGTGATGGCCCAATATTATGTGGTTGTTCAAAATATAAAGAGTTGAAGGTGAATCTTTGGTGTGTCACATTGTCCCATTATATTAAAGATAGACTATTGAATGTTAATGGTCTAACACCTCCCACTATGGTAAAATATTCAATAGGTAATATAGAAAAGACATGTAGGAACTATTCCATGATCTTTTTTTGAAAATTTGGAAGCCAAATCAACCATATTTCATCTAAAATAGGCCAATTTGTCTCCTTTTGTTGAGACAATTGACAGTTATAGTGGGTCAAAGTATGATATAAATACTACCCAAAAAATCTCTAATAGGAGACCCAAAATGTTGTACAAGTTGAGAGAGAAAATGTCCAAGTACACACCAAGATTGGTTCAATTGTTAGAATGTAGTGATGAATTTTATCTTACTATACATAACATAAAAACCAAACTTATTACAATCACACTTTCTATGGTGCTTGGGCATATTCTAGGCATGTGCTTGATGTTTTGATTGAATTCTCTTTTTGTGATAATAATTACATGATTGTCGGGAACAATTTGAATTGTGACAATCATGATTGGGTAGATGAGCTCTCTGGTTAAGTATTTTGTAACTGTAGGTTCAAGGTCTCACATCAATGCCTAGGGTTTGTATTTTTTTACCGGTGACTAGAACTGAGGTGGGTTATGTCCAAAGGAAAGGTTTTCTGGGGGTTTTCCCTATTTGTTTGTTTCCTGAAGAACTCCTCATGTAAATAGATGGTATGGAGGTTGAGATGGTGGACTACGGGGATAGCCTATATCCATGTCAATCCTTTTAGACACAGGAGGAGTACTATAATGGATCTTTTCCATATTAGGGTTCTAGAGGTTCATGCACTAAGGTGGTTTCAACTCCAATGGTCTCGAGCTTCGAAAATGAATCAATCTCAATGAATGAGACAATGTCCCACAAGGGAGAATTTACCCTCCCATATACTCCAACTTCTAAATACCATGCAAACTCCTTACCTCTTCCCGTCATCAATATATCATCTTGGAAAATTATAGTGGGAAAGAAGGGTTCTAGAATATTCCCTATCCATAGAGATGGTGTTTCCAAAAGGAATTTGAAGTGTGTTCATGCGCAAGGGGTGAAGGTGGACATGGTAGTTGGGAAGTATGTAGCGATCAATCACATCCTGAATTTTGTTGGTAATACTTTGGTCGACTGATTTTACGGTAAGTAGGTACGATGGATGGAACTCTGTTGGTACCCTGTGTTAGGTTATAGTATTTTTTTCCATATTTTTGTTCACGGTTGGATGTAATTTATTTTCCAGATAGAGGAGGATTGTGAAAAAATCCTAGGTCAGGGATGGAACTGGGGGTCATTAAGTTTGGTCATCCATAAATGGTCTATTGATTTCGACCCATATAGGGATCCTATTTATATCTCCCAGGTGTGTTATATCCTTCCCCAGATCCCCCTAGTATTCTTGAATAAAGAGGAACTTGAGTCTATAGGAAACAAGCTTAGGAACTTCATAAAGTTGGATATGAGATGGGAAACCAAGCAGATAAGAGGTGGGCATGGATTCTAATTGAAAGTGGACCTCAGAGAAGGGTTGGTGGGAGATATGGACTGTGTTTATGGAGACTACTATTGGAACCAAAAAACTGACTACTGGAAGGTTATGTTATTGTGATTTACTTCTCATGAGATAGGACACTTGCAAGTACATTATAAAAAACGTTTGTCGATTTTGGACAGTGGCAGGAAGGTGTGGGTAAAAAACGTCAAGGTGTACCAGTATGAACATGACCAGAACACAACTAAAAAATCAAATGAAGGAGGGGTCACAATGGTTGTAGGATCTGGAGAAGCACAAGTAGATGCGACATTGGACGAGCTAGAAATTGTGATCCCTCCACTAGTACATTTCTCCTCGTCCCCTCCTCCTCTCCATTTCTCCCTGATTCTGCTATACAGGAAAGTGAAAACATACCTTTCTCCCCTTTTCTTCTATTGGATTCCTCAGTCATAGTTTCCCCCTTAGGTAGTCACGTTACCTCACCCTCTACCTCCCCTTTTCCTGAAAGACAGGAAATGGTCATTAATATGGTTACCAAGTTAGGAATTTCAGAGCCTATGAGTTACCCTCTCCTCAATAAGAAGGAGGCCTCTCCCCATAAAAAAGGGTATTCCCTCGGTCCTCACTCAAAACAAAAAGAGTTTTTTTCCTCCTATGGAGGTCTATCCCTTGATCCTTTTCAAAAGAACCCAATGTGGAGAAAGGCTCTGATTTTAAAAGCAGTACAAAAAGTAGTACAATATATTAGAAAAGGAAAACAATGCACCATTCATAGGGCCCGTGGAGTGTGGAAATACCTTAAGAATTCCCCTACATGATTGTTGTCTCTTTCAATGTAAGAGGGGTTGGGTGTGCTTGAAAATAGATATGCCTCAATAGAATAACAACAAGTCATAAAACATATGTAATATTAATTTAGGATACTAAGCTCGAAGGTTCTAAAGAAAGATCAACTATGGATCCTTAGCTAAATAGGTGGTCATTATGTTTTGTGGATGCAGTAATCCAGTTAGAAGGTTTAATAACGGGGTGGAGTCCGACCTGCAAATCCCTCTATACTATGTCGTTTAATTCAACCATATATGTCAAAGTGGAAGTTAAATATATTGGTTTCATCTTCAATATTTTAAACATTTATGGGCCATATTCCAATAAAATCATGTATTGGGAATAATTGGCATATTTTGGGGCCTTGAGTGATTCCCATATTATTGTCGGAGGCTAATTGAATATTAAATTATCTAGAAGGGAAGTTTGGGGGGGGGAATCCTCGACGGGACCTATAGAGTGATATTTTTTCAGCCTTATTTGAAACACATAATCTAATAGACATAGAGCTATGTTTGAAGGTTTACAGTTGGGAGTGAGCTTGTCATTGATGGAAAGAACAACGATGGAAAATAGGCTCGAAAGACATCGTAAGTCCAGACAGGAGGAGCGCACAGATGGAGGACATATCTCGGGCGTTAGACTCGAGCGCGGGGTCCGACCATCTTAGATCCGGGAGAACCTACCTGTTATTTTAAGTGCAAGGAGAAGCTGGTTTAAAAAATCCTGAAATTTGGAGGACCGTCCATCTTCGGGCAGGACACGTGGTCACAGATCAACATTTCGCTAACTAGAAAGTCAAAGGAAGGAGGTGCTCTAACCCCTTGAACTCGCAATATTCGAGATCACAAAATTATCCTGGTCATTGAAGCCAGAGGACACATGGCGAGCGATTGGCATTTCGCTAACTGAAATTTCAAAGGCATGAGGTTCCCTAACATTCCATCTTGCGATACGCGAAATGGCGAAAAGATATGAGTCGTCGGATAGAGGAGAAATCTGAACCATCGATCCAAGAAGGACATGTGGAAAAATCGTGATAATATCTAGACCATTGGTTCCATAGGACACGTGGTGAAATATCGTCGTTTCACTGATTGGAAAGTCAAAGGCATGAAGTGCTCTAACCTTCCAACTTGCGATATGAGAAATCATCATATGATCTGAGCCATTGGATCAAGGATGAATTTGGGTCGTCAGATCTAGGAGGTAGTTCATGACAGACCACGTCAGAAAGGACAGGTGGTGTCTACGTCAACAAGGACACGTGGCACAATCATACAAGGACAAGTGTCAAGTTTACTCGGCATCTCAGGCCACTGGAAATCACAATTCTGAGTGACACGTGGCAACCACTCAACTTATGACACGTCATTGAGTGACGCAAGAATGGCGTCACTCCTGGAGTTTATTTTTGGGATTTTTAGCATCAATACTCCCCCAAAGTCCCGAAAGCTGAAGTTCCAGGACGAAGGATAGTCGTCTGATCACCACAGATCATGGACCATTGATCTGAAGAGTGAAGCGCTCAAATGATTAGCGAGTGGTCATAGGTTGTGGTCACATCGTCGAGAGTTTGAGGAAGGCACTAACAGTTAAGCTCCATTTAGGAGATCATGATATGGAGAGTCGTGAAGTCTCACCACAATATTTTCAAAATCATGAAACACTAAACAACGATTCAATCTGATTTGTTGATCAAGAGAAAGCGCGAACCATTGATCTGGCTCCATTTTCAGAGTTTCGACAATCACAACTTGGAGTGTCGAGACCCTTCATCACGGGAATGCCAAAATGTGAAACGCCTTTTTGATTAGGCATGTGGTCACAGCCAAGGTCACATTGTCGAAGGTTTAAGGGAGGATCTAGCATGCAGCCAAGCTCCATTTCGGAGATCGCGACTTCGAGAGTCGAGATGCCTCATCTCCAAATTCTTGAATTGCAGATTGCAAAAGCGCCTTATGGATAAGCGCTTGGTCATCTCCAATGGTCATGTGAGTAGAAGGAGCTAGCATAGCTAGGCTCCATTCAGGGTATCGCGAATTCCATAGGAAGGAGTCAAGGAGACTCACGGGAGAATCCCTGAAATGCGAGTCATAAAAGCACCTTCTAAAAAGGCGTTTGGTCACCACCTGAGGGCACGTGTGAAAGGAAAGGTGAAAGGTGACAAAGGCATAAGGATGTAGAGGTTCGCACTGTAACTGCTAGAAACCACTGATGGTCCCTTTCAGAGGACTTGAAGAGACTTCAGGGAGATTGCCAGAGGCGTCAAAGAGTCTCGAGGCATCTTCCAGTGGAATGAAGACTGATCATAGAGACAATTGACAGATGCAAGAGAGGACGAAGAGTCTGGACTTCCAGAGAAGCTAAGGAATCTCAGCATAACACCGAGTGGTGATGAACACATGGAGGTAACTGCCAGATAATATGAAGAGTTGCCATGATGATCACCAGAGGACTCAACATGAGAAGTGGTTGCAGAAGCATTGAGAACATAGGAGCACAAGGAGCATAGAGACTATAAAAATGTAGAACAGAGAAGAGATGGGTGTCGATGCTGAGAATGATCCATGCATGAAGAAGGAGGCAGGGTAAAACAGATGAAATGCATAGAAGAGGAATGGTGCATAGAAGGGACATGGTGCATAGAGCATAAAAGGAAGAAGAACATAAAGCACAAGGAATGTGTGCAGGAAGACATTGATGAAGGCAGAGTAGAGCAATGTACCAGAATAATGATGAGACTGGTAAGCCATTGATGAACATTATATCACTATAATAAGTTTTAGTAACAAACATTTTATATTTTAGGGTGGAAGGGAGGTGCTAGGGAGGACCGTTGTCCTCAGAGGTTCAAGTGGGTGCTTGAACACAGGAGAGTTGTAGCTTCCATCTGATTGAAGCCAGAGAAATCAGGGTGGCAGCATGGTGCAAGGAAGAACATTTTTTCTCTGATATACAAGCCATTGCCTATGTAACTGGAAGTTGGTGCTTCCATCCAGTTGGTGCTAGAATAGTGAGGGACTTGGTGCTTCCTTCTAGTTGGTACTAGAGAAATCAGAGAGTTGGTGCTCTACGCAAGTAGCAACTTGCAAAATAGAGGTTGTACCCTCATCATGAGTTGGTGCTCATAATATTGATAATGTACAGAAAATAATTATCATATAAAGAAGAAGAGGTTTTCACCCTTTATGGGTTTCCTCAGGAATATATGTCTATGTACTATATATGTGTGTGATTGATGTTGAATACTCCACTGCTTATTTATTGTGATCATCATTGAGAATTTTTGTAATGAATTTATAAATGGATATAATTGTTTAAGAATAGTAACAACTGATTCACCCCCCCTCAGTTGTCCAATAATTGGTATCAGAGCCGGCCCCTTTTATCTAAGGGTATATCCTAGAGCTTAAACATGTCAATCCATGAAGAAACTTCAACCAATAAGGCCCCTCTGTTCAATGGAACAAACTTTTCCTTCTGGAAAGTTAGAATGAGAACCTACATAATGGCCTTAGGAGCAGATGTTTTGGATGTGGTAGAGACTGTTTATACAAAGCCAGGTGTACTAGCTAATAAGGATGAAAATCTGGAATTCATCTTCAACGCTAAGGCTATGAATTCTATCTTGAGTGGGCTTGCAGAAGAAGAATTTGTAAAAGTTATGCACCTAGAAACTGCCAAAGAAATGTGGGACAAACTTATTAGCAGTTATGAAGGTAATGAGAAGGTAAAGGACACCAAGCTTCAAACATACAGAGTATTGTTTGAACAGCTGAAGATGAAAGAGGATGAAACTGTTGGAAAGTAATTTCTGACAGTTGAAGAACTGGTAAATGCAATGAAAGAACTTGGGGAAAAAATTGAGGAACCATCTTTAGTTCAGAAAATTTTGAGATCTCTACCAGATAGGTTCAACCCGAAGATCTCTGCTATAGAAGAACTTAATGATCTAAAAGCCTTGGAGTTTAATCAACTCCTAGGAACATTGATTGCATATGAAATGAGAATAGTTAAAGATAAACCCACCTCCAGAGAAGCATCATTTAAGGCATACAAGAATGAGGATTCTGAGCCTGATGAAATTGAAGCAAAATTTGTGAGAAGACTGAAGAAGGGATCAAGAAAATACAAAGGTAAATTGCCTTTCAAATGTTTCAACTGTGGTAAGATAGGTCATTTTGCAAATAAATGTCCTCGCAAAAGAAAGCATCAAACATATGATGATGAGGAGAAGCACAAACACAGAAATTTCTTTAAAGAGAATAATTTTAAGAAGAAAAGTCTTTGTGTAAACAATGATAATGATCCTTCAGATAATGAAGACAGTGACTCTTCTATTGAAGATAAACTAAATGAATTCATGCTTATGTCCAAAGAGTAATATGATAATAAAAGAATAGGAAGTGATGCTAATGAAGAAGAAGTTGTGGTTGACCTAGAAGGAGAAATTATTAGTGCACTAGAAGAGCTTGACAGACTCAAAATTAAGATGAGAAAGAAAAAACAATTGTTGATACGGTTCAAGAAAGGAAGCAAAGAACCTGATGAAGACTTTGCCCTGCTAAAAGTGGAATTAGAAGAGGCAAAGAAAATCGAAGACATTCTGAAACAACAGTTATCATAAAAGAAGGAAAGATGTGAAGCTTTCGAGGAAGAAGTAGTGAAAACTAGGAAAGAGCTGGAGAAGTTTCAAGCCTTGTATGATCAGAATCTGTCAAGTATCAAATCCTCAGAAGGATTGGCCACCATTCTGAATCAACAAAGGAACCCAAAGCTGAAAACTTGACTGGTTTATAAAGAGGGATCAAGCAGTGGTTAGCCAAGTAATAATGAACCCATCAAGTTTGTCAAATCTACAACATATGACAACAACAAACCTGCAGAAACAAAAGAAGATAATTGGTTGCCCAGGAGGAGTAAAGAAAAAGGTACCAGAATTGAAATTGTAGATCAGAGAAATAATACACTCTCTTCTCAAAGAAATCATCAGCATGGAAGAAATCGACCTTCTCTGTAGTGTCCCCAAGGCCGAGCCCCGTTGCAAACCATGTTTTGAAAGGAATTGTAATTATGTTTTATAGGCTGGTGAGCCAAGTTTTGTATAATTGGTAGGCTTATGTGTTGTTATGCCAGGGAGCCTAAGTGTTGAAGGCCAGGAGCCTGCTGATGTAGTTGTATATATGCAGAATGATTAATAAAATATAAACATCGCCAGGTGAAGACCGACCACGATGAATGAGTGAAGGGGGACCGAGCATCCACAGAGTGGGCAAGGAATTAGGGGCTGGAGGTGGGAAAAAGGGGCTAAGTGTTGAGCCTAGAGGGCTTAAGCCTTGGGAATAATATTTTAATATTATTCCAAAAGATATGTACATTATATGTTTTAACCTAAGTCCTTTTTGAAAGGACATGTGATTTCCAAATGGTGGGAAGCACGCACATTACCAGAGCGCATGCAGTCGCATGGGTGACAATGTCAACCCTGACCATGCAATAAAAGCCACGATGAGCCATGTTGGGGGTTCCTCATCCTTGGGACTCACGGACTGCCAGAAGGGAGGAGTCTGACTCTTGCAGAAAAACCCTCATACATACTTTGAACCGTCTGAACCTGCGTTGACCCTTGCGTGGATTGTCTGTCACACATTCCCGACACCAGAGCATGAGTCTATCCTGGGTAGGGCGGACGGGAAAAAGGAATTCNGGGGGGGGGGGGAGAGGGAGTCTGGGGAATTGCCTGCGAAAATTAACACCACGAGACCTGGCTGCCATTGTTGAGCTTGTTCTGAGAGGTCTGAGTTTGTATTCCTAGTTGACTGTGGTGGTCATGCAGAGATGGGTTGCGCGTGAGTTGTTGTCCAGTGCAGGAGGTAATTGTGCCTATGTGTGATCTCTCTCTAGGTGAGGGAGGTGGATGTTGTTGGAAGAGTTTTCTTCCAGAGAGTGTCCAGCACCAGCTTCAGGCTCTAAGACTTCCTTATCTGGCCTGTTGCCGAGAACCAGAGAGGGAGTTTAGCACCGATGGACTGTGCGTGTGAAGGTGTATACTCCCAGGCGGAATAGGCATGTGGGGAATGAGAGTCCGGTAGTAGTGGGCGTAAGATGGAATCTTTGGGAGAAACCTTTCCAGGTATTTCTGTGTTGTTTCCCTATAACCTCAGCCTAGCCTAGAATTCCTTGCCTTGGGGTGGAGCTCAGTCCCATCTCACTGGTGATCCACTGCTGAGTTGATGAGCAGTGTGGTCTAAGGCTGGGTGGTTCGTGGAAGGCCTGAACTTGGTTGGTGGATTTCACCAATGTTACAATATAAGTGTTTAACTATGTTCTTATCACATTTTGGCATGACTGTGTTGTATATATTATCATGTTTTCCGATGTGTATATGAATTAGTATGAAGTGCAAGTGATTGTTAATTATGGCAATAATTCATATGAATACTCTGTGTTGAGTGCATTTAATTTTTTAAATGCATGTGATGTGTATATATATATATATATATATATATATATATATATATACTGGACTGTATGTGTTATGTAAATCAAACGTAAGTGTATACCGATTGTTATATTGTGCGTTATAAGCCTGGGTCTAGCAAAAGGTACACTACAAATTGGTATCAGAGCGAAGGTTTCGACATTGAGCCTAGATGGGCCAGTGGAGTGGTCTTTGGACTGAGAATACGAGGGGAAATTGAGTCGGGAGGACCAATTTCGGACCCTGGTTTGCTCCGAAGCGTCAAGGAGACACTTGACGAGTTTTTATTAAGAACTCAGGAAGTATAGCGGTGCTATGAAACCGCAGGCTAGTGTGGTCTACGACCACAGGGAGACAGGTCTCTACACCAATGGTGTTAGAACCTTAGGATCCGTTTGGGAGGGAAGGCGAGCCCTCATGACCGTCGTATCTGGAAAAATGTGCACAAGGTTTAAAGCCTTTGGATATTGCACAGGGGATTGGAAAATTGCGATACGCAAAATCCCGATTTGGTTAGGTACGGTCTGAGCCGTCAGATCTCAGTCGGAAAACCCGACAGCCATTGGATCTGTCGGGAGATGCCCGAAGGTTAAACCTTAGTACAGGTGGCAGAGATCGAGAGATCTCGCAAACTCGGGAGTTCACAGGTTGAGAGCCCAAGTATTGGGTACTCCAAGTCATGAAGGCGAAAAGGAGCGAGAAGAAGAATAGCCGTTGGATCTGGATCGTAGGAGAATCGTCGGATCTGCATGTGGGATCGTGTATCCGGATCTCGCTGCGAGAAGTCCCGAAGTATTGGCGTTAGGATTCGCGAGTCGCGAAGTGCCGAGAGACGAGGTTCGTGTGGTCACATGGCAGAGCATAAGGTGGGACCCGCGTAGTCGACGGGTGGACACTTGTTGCCTGGAGATAGGAGTCGACACTCCATTGAATTCTCACATCTCGAGGGTTCACGGAATAGGAGGGTGAAAGCTCGACGGTTCAACCGGCGAGGTTGCTAGGTTTCGAGTAGCGGAAGTCCGTCGAGGGAGGATTCAGCTCAGTGTTGACCTATCGCGTCTCGGAATATCACAACGGGAGGCACAAGAGTTTGACTCACACACTCACGAAGGTGTGAGTTGCGAGAGGCACTAACATTTAAGCCTAGCCTAGGGTTACATGTGGAAAGGGCACTAACAAAGAAAAGAGCCATACCCTTGTCGCATCTCGGGTATCGGCGTTTAGTGGAATGAGTCGAAAGTTTTCGAACTCGCGATGTCGCGAGTTGCGAAAAGGGTGACTTGGGTTTCGTATATTTAACCGTCGGATCTTCGTGGACCGAGATTCTGAAGTTCCGAAGTCCCAGAAATTGCAGAGCCAGACAGCTCAGAAAACTTTGTGAAGTTGAAATGTCTTTCGTTCTTGTTCGTATTAGTTATAAATGTTGTGGATTGTTCATAAAGTTTAATGGCCTGACAAATTTCAAATTTAATTGCACAGTGCGTGTGCAGAATTCAACGGAGGCCAGAACTCCAGTTAATCAATGCCGAGTATGGAGTGGGGAAGAGTGCAGATTACCCCTGAAATGGAAGACGAACAGGAAGGAAAGGATGTTAACTTAGGAGACGAAGGATCGAACTCCAATAGGCACGGAAAAGAGATGGATAAGGAAGAACATATGATGCAACTCATCGAAAGATTGCAGGAAGATGCCCAGGCTCGCCTAGTTGATAGTCGAAAGCTCATGAAAATCCGGGATCGGCAGGGTGAATTCAATTTAAAAATGTTGAAGAGCCTGGAAAGAATAGAGAAGAAACTTGAGAAGGGAAAAGACTCAGGTACGACAGAGAGTCGCAGAACCCATGGGAGAAGAAGTAGGTCGAGGAGTGGTAGCTGACATCTTAGTCTCTCCCAAAGACGTTCTGACAGTAAGACACACAGTAGTGAAAGTCCATCCCCTACCAGAAAACATCGAAAATCTGGAAGAGAGGAATTGAAAGGGGAGATGAACAAGATTAAGCCTCCAACATTCGATGGAGAACATAAGAGGGAAGAAGATGCCGAGACATGGTTGCTTGGCATGAAGAAATACTTCCAATTGCAGAATTATTCTGCCCATGCAGAAGGAAGGATTGAAATGTACCAACTGAAAGGAAAAGCGTCCATGTGGTGGCATCAGTTTGTGCAGGTGCAGCACATCAGAGAGAAAGAGGTCACATGGAAGGAATTTAAGAGGTATTTCGAGAAGAAATACCTGACTAAAAGATACTATGACAAAAAGATGAAGGAGTTCTTCGAACTCAAGTTGGGCAGTATGACCATTGATGAGTATGAACGAAATTTTCTGGAACTACTGAAGTATGTTCCATTCATCAAAGGCGAGGCTGTCAAGATTCAGAGGTATCTGAGTGGACTACCACCTTCCATTGGTGATAAGATTCAATATGATGACCCTAAGACTATGGAAGAAACAATAAGAAGGGCGAAATTCTTATACGAACAACAAAGGGAAAGGCCTACCTTTCAGAAGGCTTGGGATGACCAGAAGAGGTTTAAGAAAGAACAGAGGCAGAAGGGAGACAAGCCTTCCTTTTTCAGAAACAGTCATCAGGGACCGCCTTCATTTAGAGAGCCGAGAAGGACTGAAGAGGGAGCACAAAGACAAAGACTGACACCCATTCAGTGTTGGGGTTGTCAAGGAAACCACAAGTACCGAGATTGTCCCCATAAAAATGGTAAGGCAAGAATTGTACATACTGTTCAGCAAGCTGAAACAGTGGAGGATTTGGGTAGCAGAATGCCGAGGATCTACGCAGCCCTGGACAACAAGCAAGTAGAATTTCAATCGCACATGATTGAAGTGGAAGGTACGATCAACAATCGACCACTTGTTATTTTAATTGATTCAGGGGCTAGCCATAGTTATGTAGATCCTAGAGTGGTGGAAAGTTTGCATCTAACGAAGAGAAAACATGAGAAGTCTTGGTTAGTGCAGTTAGCCACGGGGACCAAGAGGAAGGTCACTGAATTGGTTAAGTCCTGTTCGGTGGACATGAAAGGAATGAGCACTAAGGCTGAATTGAACATTCTGCCTTTAGGCTCGTATGATTGCTTAATCGGGATGGACTGGTTGGACCAGCACCATGCCCTTCTGTATTGTCGTAACAAGAGGATCACATGTCTGGACGAAGAGGGAAATCAGGTAGCAGTCCAAGGAATTCCCAGAGCCGTGGCTGTTAGAGAAATATCAGCCATGCAACTGAAGAAATGTTACTGGAAAGGCTGTCAATTATTTGCAGCTTGGGTGGAAGAAGTATTCCAAAATGTGGTCTCGAATCTGGAAGACCACAAGGTGCTCAAAGAGTTTGAGGACGTGTTTCAGGAGGTGCCTGGACTACCTCCGAAGAGGGACATCGATTTTTCTATAAATCTGATGCCTGGAGCAGCTCCAATTTCAAAGTCTCCTTATAGAATGAGCACACCAGAGCTGAAAGAGTTGCAACTGCAGCTTGAAGAGCTACTAAAGCAAGGTTATGTTCGTCCCAGCGTGTCACCATGGGGATCCCTAGTCCTATTTGTGAAGAAGAAAGATGGGACGTTGAGGCTGTGCATTGACTTTCGGCAGCTGAATAAGGTCACTGTCAAGAACAAGTATCCTCTGCCAAGGATCGATGATCTTTTTGATTAGTTAAAGGATGCGAAAGTATTTTTGAAAATAGATCTCTGATCAGGATATCACCAAGTGAGGAGAAAAGATGAAGACATCAGCAAGACCGCCTTCGGAACAAGGTACGGTCATTATGAATTTACTATGGTGCTGTTTGGACTGTCCAACGCGCTTGCTGTCTTCATGTGCTTAATGAATGGAGTGTTCAGAAATTATCTGGACAAGTTTTTCATAGTATTCTTGGATGATATCTTGGTGTATTCCAAGACAGAGGAAGAACATGAACAACACTTGAGAATGGTTCTACAGGTGTTGAGAGAACACCAGCTGTACGCAAAACTAAGCAAGTGCTCATTTTACCAAAAGCAAATCCATTACTTGGGACACATTATATCAGAGGAGGGGATCGCTGTGGATCCTGAAAAGTTTCAGGCCATTCGAGAATGGCCAGCGCCAAGAAATGTGGTGGACGTAAGATCTTTTATGGGTCTGGCAAGCTATTATAGGAGGTTTATAGCCGGATTCTCAAGGATAGCCCATTCTATCACTTCCTTGCAAAGGAAGGGGAAGAAGTTCTAGTGGACTGAAGAATGTGAGAGCAACTTCCAGCGATTGAAGCAGCTGCTAACCAGTGCTCCAATCTTGAAGATTGCAGATCCAGACAAGGATTATGTAGTGTGCACAGATGCATGTAAGGAGGGGCTGGGAGGAGTTCTCAGCCAAGAAGGATTTGTAGTTTTCTATGAATCCTGGAAGTTGAAGGAACATGAGAAGAACTATGCCACTCACGATTTAGAGCTGGCAGCAATCGTCCACGCCTTGAGGAAATGGAGACATTACCTCATGGGCAAGAGATTTGAGTTGAGAATAGACCATAATGGTCTGAAGTATTTGTTTGATCAACCGACCTTAAACGCCAGGCAAATCAGATGGCTGGAGTTTCTGTGCAAATATGACTTTGATATCAAGCATATCAAAGGGAAGGAAAATAAGGTGGTTGATGCACTCAGCAGAAAAGCGCACGAATTACATGCTACAGCCATTAGCATGTACAGAACTGAGATTAAAGACAGGATTCTTGAAGCTGCAAATACTGATTTTCCATACAAAAGACTTGTAGCAAAGCTACAACAGCCTGAGAAACCACAAACCCGGGAAAGTTACACCTTGGGAACTGATAGTTTACTTCTGTATAAAAACAGAGTGTATGTACCTAATGACCGAGAATTGAAGCTGGCAATTCTAAAAGAAATTCATAACGTGACTTATGCTGGTCATCCTGGATATCAAAAGACTGTGGAAGCAGTCAAAAGCCATTATTTTTGGCCAGGGTTGAAGAAAGAAATCGCGGAATACATCGCCAGATTTATGGAGTGCCAGAAGGTTAAGTCGGAGCATAGACACCCAGCAGGGTTGTTGCAACCTTTACCTATTCCTGAATGGAAATGGGACGTGGTAACAATGGATTTTATCATAGGATTGCCCAGAACAAGCAAGCAACATGATTCAATCATGGTGGTGGTGGACAAGCATACTAAAGCTGCCCATTTTATTCCACTAAAAACCACCCACAGAGCAGTAGATGTTGCTGATATATTTTTAAAAGAAGTTGCACGCTTGCATGGAATTCCTAAGACAATTGTGTCTGATAGGGACCCTAAATTCACTTCTAATTTCTAGCAAGGATTGTTCAAAGGATTCGGAACGAATCTGAACTTTAGTACAGCGTATCATCCTGAGTCTGATGGACAGATAGAGAGAGTAAATAGAATAATAGAAGACATGTTGAGAATGTATGTGATGGATAAACCATCAAGGTGGGAAGACTACCTGCATTTGGTAGAATTCACCTACAACAATGGGCATCATGCATCACTGAAGATGAGCCCATTCGAAGCACTTTATGGAAGAAAGTGAAACACTCCAGTGAGCTGGGATAACCTAGCTGACAGAGTAGTAGTTGGACCTGAACTACTCAAAGAGATGGAAGATCAAATGATAAAAATCAAACAGAATCTGAAAGCTGCCCAAGACAGGCAGAAAAGTTACGCTGATAGTAACAGAACCCATAGAGAATTAAAAGTGGGTGACCATGTTTTCCTGAAAGTGAAAACTAACAGGAGTTCCCTGAAATTGGGAAGTTGCGCCAAGTTGGCAGTAAGATTTTGTGGGCCATTTGAGATCCTGGAAAGGATTGGGCCAGTTGCATACATGCTTTCATTACCTGCATATATGACTGTACATAATGTGTTTCATGTTTCACTGCTTAAGAAATACGTACCTGATGCTAATCATGTTATCGATTGGAATGTGATTCAAGTGGAACCAGAGGGTGTCCTGCAAGTGCATCCTATGCGCATATTGGACAGGAAAAGAAAACAACTCTGGAATCGAGCTATAGAACTTGTAAAGGTCCAGTGGACCGGGTACGGTCCTAAGGATGTGACATGGGAGCATGCCGAGGTTATGCAGGCAGAGTACCCGCATCTTTTTGAAAATTTTGAAAGACTTGCAGATGCTGTGTAAAGCTGCACTAAGGACAGTGCAAAAATAAGGGGAGGGGGATTGTAGTGTCCCCAACGCCGAGCCCCATTGCAAACCATGTTTTGAAAGGAATTGTAATTATGTTTTATAGGCTAGTGAGCCAAGTTTTGTATAATTGGTAGGCTTATGTGTTGTTAGGCCAGGGAGCCTAAGTGTTGAAGGCCAGGAGCCTGCTGATGTAGTTGTATATATGCAGAATGATTAATAAAATATAAACACCGCCAGGTGCAGACCGACCACGATGAATGAGTGAAGGGGGACTGAGCATCCACAGAGTGGGCAAGGAATTAGGGGCTGGAGGTGGGAAAAAGGGTCTAAGTGTTGAGCCTAGAGGGCTTAAGCCTTGGGAATAATATTTTGATATTATTCCAAAAGATATGTGCATTATATGTTTTAACCTAAGTCCTTTTTGAAAGGACATGTGATTTCCAAATGGTGGGAAGCATGCACATTACCGGAGCGCATGCAGTTGCATGGGTGACAATGTCAACCCTGACCATGCAATAAAATCCGCGATGATCCGTGTTAGGGGTTCCTCCTCCTTGGGACTCACGGACTGCCAGAAGGAAAGGAGTCTGACTCTTGCAGAAAAACCCTCGTACATACTCTGAACCGTCCGAACTTGCGTTGACCCTTGCGTGGATTGTCTGTCACGCATTCCTGACACCAGAGCATGAGTCTATCCTGGGTAGGGCGGACGGGAAACAGGAATTCGGTCGGGGGGGGAGAGGGAGTCTAGGGAATTGCCTGCGAAAATTAACACGGCGAGACCTAGCTGCCATTGCTGAGCTTGTTCTGAGAGGTCTGAGTCTGTATTCCCGGTTGACTGTGGTGGTCATGCAGAGATGGGTTGCGCGTGAGTTGTTGTCCAGTGCAGGTGGTAATTGTGCCTTTGTGTGATCTCTCTCTCGGTGAGGGAGGTGGATGTTGTTGGAAGAGTTTTCTTCCAGAGAGTGTCCAGCACCAGCTTCAGGATTTGAGACTTCCTAATCCGGCCTGTTGCCGAGACCCAGAGAGGGAGTTTAGCACCGATGGACTGTGCGTGTGAAGGTGTATACTCCCGGGCGGAATAGGCATGTGGGGAATGAGAGTCTGGTAGTAGTGGGCGTAAGATGGCATCTTTGGGAGAAACCTTTCCAGGTATTTCTGTGTTGTTTCCCTGTAACCTCAACCTAGCCTAGAATTCCTTGCCTTGGGGTGGAGCTCAGTCCCAGCTTGGGGCTGATCCACTGCTGAGTTGATGAGCAGTGTGGTCTAAGGCTGGGTGGTTCGTGGAAGGCCTGCACTTGGTTGGTGGATTTCACCACTGTTACAAGATAAGTGTTTAACTATGTTCTTATCACATTTTGGCATGATTGTGTTGTATATATTATCATGTTTTCCGCTGTGTATATGAATTAGTATGAAGTGCAAGTGATTGTTAATTATGGCAATAATTCATATGAATACTCTGTGTTGAGTGCATTTAATTGTTTAAATGCATGTGATGTATATATATATATATATATATATATATATATATATATACTGGACTGTATGTGTTATGTAAATCAAACGTAAGTGTATACCGATTGTTATATTGTGCGTTATAAGCTTGGGTCTAGCAAAAGGTACACTACATTCTCAAAGAAGATAGCCATTTTCTAGGTACCAAGGTTTTTTCTATGGATATTGTTTTTTCTATTCTAATTTTGGTCACAAAGCTGTAAATTGTTCTTTAAAATTTAGATATGATCAATCAAGACATTCAAGGTATAGGTATCTACCACAACAAAGAATGAGACAGCCAAGTAAAAAACCATCACAGACTGCAAATCACTTGATGGCTGGGAAAAGGACACAGGTTAATCATTACAATCATTATGATCCCTTATTCAACGAATCAGAATGTCACATCTATCATAATTTTGGACATAAAGCTATTGACTGTCGCTTAAAGAACTATGAACCAGATTTGAATCACTCTGCAGAAAATGTCAAGGTTTGGAAGAAGAGAGAAAGTGACAAGTGTGGATTAGTGTTGTTAGCTCAAATAAAAAAGAACCCTTGGTATATAGATAGTGGATGCTCCAAACATATGACGAAGTGAAAGTAAATCAAGAAACGTAACCTTTGGAAATGATGCTCCAGGTAAAATCAAGGGTAAAGGGATGGTGAGTTTAAGTAATGGAAAAGGAAAAGCTCAAGATGTTATGTTTGTAGATGGGTTGAAACATAATCCGCTCAGTGTAATTAAAATGTGTGACAAAGGATGTGAAGTGGTGTTCACTTCCAAGTACTGCAAGATAAAGTCTGTAAACTCAGGATAAGTGGTGGCTAAAGGCATAAGGACAGAAAATAATGTATATGTGCTGAAAGAAGATAGAGAAGAGTGTCATCTAAGAAAACATGATGAGAGTTGGTTATGTCATAGGAGACTTGGACATATAAACTTTGATCACTTAATCAAGATCAAAAATCTTGAGGCAGTAAAAGATCTTCCAAGAATATCAAAGCCACAAGACTTTGTGTGTAAACCCTGCCAAGTAGGAAAGCTAACCAGGACATAGTTTAAATCCAAGAGTTCTAATTCAACAGAGAAACCACTCCAACTAGTCCATATGGATTTATGTGGACCATCAAGACAGGAAGGAACGGAGAAAGAAAACTACTTCATGCTGATCATTGATGATTACTCCAGACTTACTTGGGTTGCCTTTCTCAAGGAAAAAGCTAAAGCATTTGAGAAATTTAAATTATTTAAGGCTTTAACTGAGAATAAAACAGGCAAGAGGTTAAAGGCAGTAAGATCAGATAGAGGAGGTGAATTTATGTCAAGTGAGTTCAAGGAATTTTGTGATAAACATGGGATCAAGAGAGAATACACAATCCCAAGAACTCCACAAAAAAATGGAGTAGTTGAGAGGCAAAACATAACAGTTCAGCAAATGGTCAGGTCAATGATGAATGAGAAGAACATTGGTCAAACCTACTCGGTAGAAGAAATACACACAACATTCGATGTTCTTAACAAATCCCACCTCAGACCACACACCGACAAGACACCTTATGAACTGTGGTATAGGAGACCTGCTTCAATCAAACACTTCCAAGTCTTTGGAAGTAAGTGTTACATAAAGAATAATGATGAGAACCTTGGAAAGTATGATGATAGGGTTGATGAAGGCATATTCTTAGGGTATGCTACAAAAAGTAAAGGATACAGATGTTATAATAAGAGGTTGCATACATTGGTTGACTGTATTGACATAAAAGTTGATGAAGGAATCCCAGTAAGAGAGGTAAACAATACTGAATCAACAACAAAGGATGTAGATGAAGTTGAATCTAAACAGGTCCAAGAATCAAAACAAGAAGACTCTGAGCCAAATGAATATGCAAATATTTAGACAGATTCAAATCAGCAGACATCATCACAGTCCTCCTCCAGAATCACTCAAAAGAATCATCCTGCAAGTCAGATAATTGGTGAAAAGACAAAGGTGTACAAACCAGGAGAAGGATAATCAAAAACACCGAGAAATCCCATTTAGTCTTCATGTCAATGGTGGAACCCAAGAAATTTAATGAATCCGGTAAATATGATCATTGGGTTAAAGCCATGAATGATGAACTTGACCAGATTGAGAAAAACAATACTTGGGAGATGGTTCCTAGAACTGACGGTAAAAATGTCATAGGCTCCAAATGGATCTTTAAGAATAAATTGAATGAGCATGGACAAGTTGTCAGGAACAAAGAAACATTGGTTTGTAAGGGATATTCTGAAATAGAAGGACTGGATTTTGATGAAACATTTGCACCCATAGCAAGATTAGAATCTATCATAATATTTCTTGCTTATGCTTGTCATAAAAGGTTTAAAGTCTATCAAATGGATATCAAGTCATCTTTTCTAAATGGAGATTTAAATGAAGAAGTCTATATGGAACAACCAGAGGGTTTCAAACTGTCTGATAACCATGACTTTGTATGCAAGTTGAAGAAAGATTTATATGGGTTAAAACAAGCCCCTCGTGCCTAGTATCACAGACTAGATACGTATCTCCAAGACAAAGGGTTCAAGAGAGGAACAGTTGACAACAATCTATATATCAAAACAGAGGGTAATGATTTTCTCATCGTGTTGGTCTATGTAGATGACATCATCTTCGGATGTAATAAGGATTCATTGGTACAATGGTTTGCTTCTGCCATGGAGTCTGAGTTTGAAATGTCTATGATAGGTGAACTGTCATTTTTTCTTGGTCTGCAAATTACTCAGAGGTCTGAAGGAATGTTCATTTCTCAAGAAAAATATCTAAGAGAAATGTTGAAAAGGTTTCAAATTGAAGATTCTAAACCTGTGGGCACACCTATGGTTACTAGATGCAAATTAAGCAAGGATGATGACTCACCTGATGTTGATCAAAGTTCATATAGGTCAATGATAGGCAACCTGCTATAGATCACATCATCTCGTCCAAAAATAATGCATGTTGTTGGAATGGTAGGAAGATATCAGTCTACACCTAAACAGATTCATTTTGCTAGCTGTCAAAAGGATATTCAGATGTTTGAAAGAAACAATGAACTATGGCCTATGGTATCCTAAGAATCAGAATTTTCAATTATCAGTCTACTCAGATGTTGATTGGGATAACTTCATTGATGAAAGGAAAAGCATGAGTGGAGGTGCGTTCTTCTTAGGAGATTCTCTAGTAGTGTGGTTAAGAAACAAGCAAGGTTCCATTTCTTTATCAACTACAGAGGCAGAATGCATTGCTGTTGCTACTTTTTGCACTTAGGTATTATGGATGATTTAGACACTTGCAGACTTAGAGGTAAAATATACTGCCTTGATCCCAATTCATTGTGATAACACAAGTGCCATAAGCGTGTCAAAGAATCCTGTATTCCACTCCAAGACCAATCATATTCCCATAAAATACCATTTTCTAAGAGAGCAGGTCACCAATCAGATTGTTCAAGTTCATTACATTCCAACCACAGAACAAATTGTAGATATATTTACTAAACCCCTAGCCAAAACACCATTTGAATATCTCCGTCAGAAGCTGGATGTCATCCTGTCTCACACCTAAGACAGTCCATCCTGTTAGGGGGAGTATGTGTTGGTTGAATATTTGATACCTCTGACGAGTACTGCAATAGCTCAGGCGGAGCATGTTTTCTTTGACATTGATGTCAAAGGGAGAGAAAAGGAGTGGTCCAGACCAGATGTTATAGCTGGAGGTCCAAACATATTATCAGAGCCGTTCAAGGTTGCCATCAATGCCAAAGGGGGAGATTATTGGAAGGTTTACAGTTGGGAGTGAGCTTGTCATTGATGGCAAGAACAGCTATGGCCAGAACAATGATGGCAAATAGGCTCAGAAGACATCGTAAGTCCATATAGGAGGAGCACACAAATGGAGGAAAAATATCAGGTATTAGATCTGAGTGTGGGGTCTGACCATCTTGGATCTGGGAGAACCTGCACGTTCTTTTAAGTGCAAGGAGAAGCGGGTTTTCAAAATCTTAAAATTTGGAGGACCATCCATCTTCGAGTAGGACACGTGGACACAGATCAACATTTTGTTGACTGGAAATTCAAAGGAATGAGGTGCTCTAACCCCTCGAACTCGTGATATGTGAGATCATGAAATGATCCTGGATGTTGAAGCTAGAGGACACATGGCAAGCGATTGGCATTTCATTGATTGAAAGGTCAAAGGCACAAGGTGCCCTAACCTTCCATCTTGCGATACGCGAAATAGAAAAAATATCTGAGCCATCGGATCAAGGAGAAATATGAACCATCAATCCAAGAAGGACACGTGGTGAAATCGCAATAATATATGGACCGTTGGATCCATAGGACACGTGGAAAAATATCGTCATTTCGCTGACTGGGAAGTCAAAGGCATGAAGTTCTCTAACCTTCCAACACACGATATGCGAAATTGTGATATGATCTGAGCCGTTGGATCAATGATGAATTTGGGTCGTTAGATCTAGGAGGTAGTTCATGACAGACCATGTCAGAAAAGATAGGTGGCAGTCTACATCAGCAAGGACACGTGGCACAATCATACAAGGACAAGTGTCAAGTTTACTCGACATCTTAGGCCACTGGAAATCACAATTCTAAGTGACACGTAGTAGCCACTCGACTTATGGCACGTCATTGAGTGACGCAAGAATGACATCACTCCTGGAGTTTATTTTTGGGAGTTTTAGCATCAATACTCCCCCAAAGTCCCAAAAGTTGAAGTTCCAGGATGAAGGATAGTCGTCCGATCACCATGGATCATGAACCATTGATCTGAAGAGTGAAGCGCTCAAATGATTAGAGAGTGGTCATAGGTTGTGGTCACATCATCGAGAGTTGGAGGAAGGCGCTAACAACTAAGCTCCATTTCAAAGATCGTGATATGGAGAGTCGTGAAGTCTCACCACAATATTGTCAAAATCATGAAACATGAAACAATGATTCAATATGAGTCGTTGATGAAGAGAAATCATGAATCATTGATCTGGCTCCATTTTCGGAGTTTTGACGATCGCAACTTGGAGTGTCGAGACCCTTCATCACAGGAATGCTGAAATGAGAAATTCCTTTTTGATTAGGCCTATGGTCATATCCAAGGTCACATTATCGAAGGTTTAAGGGAGGAGCTAGCATGCAGCCAAGCTCCATTTCGGAGATCGTGACTTGGAGAGTCGAGATGCCTCATCTCCAAATTCCCTAATTGCGATTTGTGAAAGTGCCTTATGGATAAGTGCTTGGTCATCGCCAATGGTCACGTGAATAGAAGGAGCTAGCGTAGCTAGGCTCCATTTCAGGTATCGTGAATTCTAGAGGAAGGAGTCAAGTAGACTCACGGGAGAATCCCCGAAACGCGAGTCACAAAAGCACCTTCTAAACAGGCGTTTGGTCACCACCTGAGGGCACATGTGAAAGGAAATTTGAAAGGTACCAAAGGCATAAGGTTGTAGAGGTTCACACTGTAAATACTAGAAACCACTGATGGTTCCTGTCAGAGAACTTGAAGAGACTTCAAGGAGATTTCCAGAGGAGCCGAAGAGTCTCGAGGCATCTACCAGTGGAATGAATACTGATCATAGAGAGGATTGACAGATGCAATAGAGGACGAAGAGTCTGGACTACCAGAGAAGCTAAGGAATCTCAACATAATGCTGAGTGATGATGAACGCATGGGGGTAACTGCTAGAGAAGACGAATATTTTCCATGATGATCACCAGAGGACTCAACATGAGAAGTGGTTGCAGAAGCATTGCGAACATAGGAGCACAAGGAGCATAGAGACTATAAAAATGTAGAACAGAGAAGAGATGGGTGTCGATGTTGAGAATTATCCATGCATGAAGAAGGAGGCGGGGTGCAATAGATGAAATGCACAGAAGAGGAATGGTGCATAGAAGGGACATGGCACACAGAGCATAAAAAGAAGAAGAAAAGAAAGAACAAGGAATGTGTGGAGGAAGACACTAATGCAAGCAGAGAAGAGCAGTCTAGCAGAACAGTGATCAGACTGGTAAGCCATTGATGCACTTTATATCACTGTAATAAGTTTCAGTAAAAAACATTTTATTTTAGGGTGGAAGGGAGGTGCTAGGGAGGATTGTTGTCCTTAGAGGTTCAAGTGGGTGCTTGAACACAAGGGAGTTGTAGCTTCCATATAATTTAAGCCAGATAAATCAGGGTGGCATCATGGTGCAAGGGAGAAGAAGTGTTCTCTGATATATAGGTCGGTGCCTGTGTAACTGGAAGTTGGTGCTTCCATCCAGTTGGTGTTGGAACAGTGAGGGAGTTGGTGTTTCCTTCTAGTTGGTGCTAGAGAAATAAGAGAGTTGGTGCTCTCAGGAAGTAGCAACAACTTTCAAAACAAAGGTTGTAGCCTCATTATGATTTGGTGCTCATAATATTGATAATGTACATAAAATAATTATCATATAAAGAAGAAGAGGTTTTCACCCTTTATGGATTTCCTCAGGAATATATGTCTCTGTACTATATATGTGTGTGATTTATGTTGAATACTCTACTGCTTCTTTATTGTGATCATCATTGAGAAGTTCTGTAATGAATCTATAAATGGATATAATTGTTTAAGCACAATAACAACTGATTCACCCCCCCCTTCAGTTTTCCAACAAGCTACTGAAGATAGTTCCTACTTGGAGGAAATTTTGACTAAATGAAGGAGCACTATCCAAAAGAAGGAACACATTTTTGGTTTTGGAACCAACAATGAATAGAGGAATCCTAATGAAGTCTTATGTGTTGTTTGGAGGCCTATCTAATCACTTTCCAATCCTTTTCAACTTGACTTCATGCAATCAATCTCCTCTCACCCCCTTAAAAATCAACCAAGTGTGGTTGGTGGAGGAGGATTATCAAATTCTCATGAAATACCAATGGGTGAATCTTGATACTTCTTATCCTTCATCCTTTATGTATCAATTTTCCAAGAACATAGCTATAGTAAAGGCGGCTATGAAGCTTTGGTTAAAATATTATAAATATATGACTCAAGCTCAATTGAAGGAAGTTGAGGAAATGATCGCAAGATTCTATTTGAACAATGCAATGGGATTCCTATCTGAAAATAAATTATACCAATTACGGGCATATGAATCTACTTTTCACACAATACTGGAGGAGGAGGAACAAAATTGGAGGTAGAAGAGCAGGGTCATTTGGATCAAGGAAGGTGACAACAACACTAATTTTTTTCAATAGTATGCAAACTTCCACATAAAGGTGAATATGATAAGGGGAATCAGGGAAAGGGATGGATCAATGGCATGCTCCTTCAAGAAAAAGGATATAGAATGGGTTCGACATTTCAAATATTTATTTTTAGAAGCAAGTGGTTGTCCAATTTAGGAGATCCTAGAATTTATCTAGAAATTCCCTACTGTCATTACTAAATAAATGAATAGGATATTGCTTTGGGTGAATAGGATGATCTCAAGGGGAGGAAGACTTGTGTTGGTCAAATACATACTATAAAATATTCTCGTCTACTGGAATTCATAACTACTGTTCCAAAAGGAATTATGACTAAAATAAGGAGGATAAGCTTCCAATTCTTATGGCCAGGGTCTCGCAAGTCTGGAGGTTTCCCGCTAGTGAAATGGAGTAGGGTGGAGACCCCTAAAACATTATAAGGATGGGAATTAAAGGATATCCACTTATTCACCCAATATCTAGCTGCTAGGAGCCTGAGAAGACTTACCCACAACAACTCTTTATGGGGATGAATTACAAAGAATAAGTATTTGCAAGGCTTGACTATGGAAGATTGGTACAGGAAACCACAAAATTCAACTAAAGTTTCCATCGTATGGAAAGTGTTAGTTCATTCCTTTCCACTTGTAGTCCCTTGGAATGTTTCAAGGATCGACAACAACCAAAAGTTACACATGGGAAAAGACCCTTGGTTGGGAGAAAAAAATGACTATCGTTTTTTGGAATCTATCCTCTAGACCATTTACTCAATGGGAATTGTCTCTCTGGACAATGCTAAAGCACAAATGTTGAAATATAGAGGAAGGAGAGGTTGGAAGTCGAAGGAATACCTAGGGATGGCAGGCATTGAAGTTGAGGAATGGAACCAGTATTTAGAAATTTTGTCTCCAATTTCATTAGGCTACAAGATGAAGAGGAGGATGTCTTCGGTTGGTTAAAAAAAACAAAAACGAGGGATTTCAAAACAAAATTAGGATACCATGCAAGCTCGGAGGTGCAGTTTGCTGGAGAAAACTATTGGTGGTGGAGTATCCTATGGAAAATCAATGCCCCAACGTAAAGAAAAATAACCCTTTGTCTTGCAATAAACAATATGTTGTTAACTTGGGATAACATGGTTAAAAGAGGTTGGGTAGGCCACAATAGATTTTCTTTGTGTAAAGTCAATGAAGAATCCTCCTCTCACATTTTCATTCGGTGTCATTATGCAGTGTAGGTACTAAGGATAGTGCAGGATGAACTTAAGTCGAAGAACACCTAGTCAGAAGAAAGGCTAGAGGACTGTTGATATTTGTAGCATCGATAGGTACTTACACATAAGTCTAAGTGTCTAGATGTGGGGAAGGTATCCAAAGCCTTCTACCTTAGTAATTTAATTAAAGTTCTTTTATTAATCAGTCAAGTTTAATTTAATGAAATGATAAATTTATTAGCATTAGTGAATTAAATATTAGTTATTGATCTCAAGTGAGGTGATATTTAATCTCAACCGTCAATCACTTTGGAGATTAGGGTTAGGTCATAACTCAACATTATAAAACATCAAGACTAGGGTGAATGAGACTCGAGAGAGACACTTCATATGATCGTATCATAGAGAGAGAGAGAGAGAGAGAGAGAGAGAAAAGAAGGAATTTTTCTCAAGAAGACCTTCGATAGGTGAAGAAGGACTTTCATATAGAGATCAAATTAGGTCACAAGAATAAGGGAGAACATGGTAAGTTGTAGGAAGATCATGCATATCAGAGTCATGATAGCAGGGTCGATTTGTATGCATCGACAAGGTCGCTCAGGGTGTATAAATATGTTCCTTACAGTGCATAAAAGTGTGTACATACATGGGCTATAGTGCAAGGCACATACAAATCTCAACAAGTTGAATGAATGGGGTCGTACAATAGCGATGAAGTTTCTAGGGTTTCGAGGTGTTGTCTGTAGTTTTCATTTATTTCTCAGTATGACATTTTCCCAATACGGGAGACATTGTAAGATTTGATATTATTCTAATGATAAGTTGATTTGAAGGGAAAAATATTCTTTTGTTTGGAATGGGTTTCTTTGCTTCCACTAATTATTTCCATTAATTATTCTAGTCAGTGTGTTTTATTTTGTGAGATGCAATTTTGTTTTACATCAAGGAAATCACTAACAAACAATTTATCTAGATGCCGAGATTAGAAAATTGACAAGCACTGCCTGAAATATTGGCTCACAGACAAATCAATGAAGAAAATTGAAGGTTTTCCATTCATTATGGTTAACACTTTATGGTGGGCGTGCAACTCTAGTATTTTTAGGAATGAGGAGATTCATCCCATAGTTACAACAGATCTTATTATAAATATATTCATGTAGTTTCAATTTGATACCAAATAAATAAATCAGAGGTTCTCAATTATGCATGAATTGGACCTTGATATCTCATGAGGATTCTTTGATGGGGCCATTCAATTCCATCTACAGGTATGTTGAATAGAAGTTGTTATTTACATGAACTAGAACCATTATTTCCATATTAGGTACACCCCAGGAAGGGGTACAAATACTAAATCATAATGGGAGACTCAAAGATGGTCATAGATTGGGAAAAACAAATCTACAGTAACAAGCATTCAATTTGGCCCACTTCTTCAGGATATCTTGGAATCACTACAATATTTTGAATGGCTCTCCTTCAGACACATTTATCAGGATTTGAATGAGAAAGTAGATGAGATATCAAAAGAATCCTTATCTCTCCCAAATGGGTCTTTGGGATCCTACAAATTTATACATGGGGAGGAGCTAGAATCAATGGAATTTTGTTTTTAAATCCAGTGCTAAAAATATTTTGAATTTTGGAATGTATCCATATTTTAAAGTTGTATAGAGAGGAAGTTAAGTTTGAACCAGAAATAATCTTTGTGAGGTATGTGAGTAGCATGGCATGTATGTTTTTTTTTGGAAATTAAGGATGACATAGTTTTAAATTGTTTTATAAGTGGTTGGAAAGCCAAGATCAGTTTCCTATGGCGGACAATAACATGTATATTCACCTCTCATGAATATAAAGTTTTTTTTCTTTGGGAAGGAAAAATAATTATATTATTTCCAAGACTAAAATAGATGCTAAAAAACTTGTGTTGTTTATTCTTTCATATATATTCATTCCTCCTAAACAGTGAGTAACACTTATGCCATTTTGTGGCCCTCTTTACATTCAATCGAATTACTTGAATATCATTAAATACAATCATAATATTTCCATGAATAGTATGTGAAAGAATAGTTATACTTTCATAAAATTTAATAAGAAGAACTTGGTATATATAGATGGTCATCCACATACTCATGGGAACATTGTAGGGTTCATAAATAGTTGTAGGTGCTCATTTTTTAGTGCAAATTTTTCATTTGAGGAACACTCCAATGAAAAAGAATTCTTTATGAAAAAGAACACATCAAGATTTGTTGTTGTGCATGCAATATATATATTGTCTCCCGATGATGAGTTGTTAATAAACTATAACTGTTGTGGAACACCAATTGCTCATAAAAATCAGATTTCATGGGGACTACCTTTAGACATCCCCTAGAGGCATTAAAAAAACATTGAGTAATTGTATTTTTGGATTTTCAATGGAATTAATGTAAATTTATTTCTTAATTCAACATTTGTATACGAAGTGGTTGGTGGGAGAAAATACACATGCTTCTAATAAATATTAGGTATAATGTTTGAACATACTAAATCCATTGTGTTTATTAATGTCATCAATTTCATATTCAATATTTTCACATTCAGGATTTTGATGAGTGACCTATCTACCATTAACCATTGTACCCCACTACATTTTAAAATTAAAAAAATCTTGTTAAATGATCACAACCCAAAGAGAAATCATACCAAGAGTGGTGGAATCAACCACCTATTCAATTCTCACTATGTCCTAAGTCACCAATTCAAAACTTCTATAGTAACATTGGTTCTTCGCACGTTGGGGGAGAACATAATAGTATAGAGGTGGGTATGGATGATTTCTTATGGGATTACCCATGCCATGTAGGGAATGTTTTTACATGAATTCCAACAATAAAATCTAGGGGATGATGCTTAAATCGTTGATACATTCTTCAAAATCCTAAAATATTCTTCCACGCCCCTCTCTTTCGACATGGATCAAGGTCTACCCAACTAGGGACAAAATTGTCGTTGTACAACTTAAAAGTAATGTATGGTATCTCAAATGCATGTTTCTTGGAAGTATAGAGGTAACTTATCATTATGTCCCCTGTATTTTAATAAATATTATCACATAATCACTATTGAAAAGGGATTTCATGCATGTTTGATGACTATGTATATTTTTATTACCAACTAATTGTATATTGCTCATAGATAAGGTACTTCCAAGTGATAATGTCCTCCTGAATAGCTGCGAAGAGGAAAAAAATATTAAAAAATTTGGGTGTTTAGAACATATCATATCGCACTTGACCAAACGATTGCATTATGTACATAGGAAAATACATGGAGAAAGAGATATGTCAAGAATGTGGGAATGATAGGTACCAAAAAAAAATAAGGGTGTGGCACATGGTCCTCCTCATAATATATTGAGGCACATGATTATAATCCCAATTATTTAAAGACTCTTTCATTGCAAATAATTATCCATATTACAAGAGTGGCATGCATCACATAGAAGAGAGCCAAGATTTATGTGAATTTTAACAAATTCAATAGTCATATAGAGGATACATGGCCCAATAAATTCAAGGATGATAAAATAATTTGATTGAGAATAGCCATGGATGGAGTGAACTTGCATTCCCTCTAAAACATCAACTATTATGTTTGGATATTAGTAGTGATCAACAACAATACCTTCCCC
>ML784813.1:784238-811740 GCA_009831015.1 Picea engelmannii
CCCCCCCCCCCCCCCCATTGTTGTTTGTGAAGAATTAACATATTATGTTGGCTCTTATAGTCCCCGGTAGAAGACACGTGAACATAATGGATGTCTACCTTCAACCATTGATCAATGACTTGAAGAAATTATGGGAAAGGATACATGTATATGATTTATTAAGACTCATCTTAGTAAAGATCACTTTTACATTGCATGGAATATGTGCATATACCATGAAACAATATCTATGATTAGGATTTTGTTCTAGGACACATGTTGATTGATTCATTTATATTTGTATCATTATCTAGGAACATATTTAATTTGGTGCAATTGTCTTCTTTATCCCTATGTTTCATATACAATAACATCACAAGTCTTGTAGAAAAAAAGAATCATGGATATAAATGTTGTGGAACTTCTATAAAGGATAGGTGGTCCAAGCACCTATGAAATTTGATATATAACTACTTGAGGGAATTCCTTGAAAAAAAAAACCCTTAAAGAAAATTAGCAGTTATTTTCAATGGTAAACTAGAGCGAACCTGATGAGCTAAAATATTGTTACTGGTAGAGTGGCTTAGAGAATATGATACAAAGAAGGAGAAGGAAATTGTAAAATTATTTGATCGAAATACAGAACCTATGTTCTATAATCCTCATTTTTTTGACACCTGTGTTGAGAAAATTTTCATTGGGATAAAAATGAAATCTATAATTTATGAGCTTTCATATTGGAAGCATCTTAAGATTTCCCACTTACTATATCCCATGCATATATTAAAAATTGATTCAACCTCTTTATAAGACACATGTCATCTAAAAAAAGTGACGCATTGGGTGTTAAGAGAGATCTTATTTCTTCAAATACTAAAAATAAACATTGGCTAATAAAAGACAGGTCGACCGCTCTTATTCTTTTAAAAAAGGTGATGTTCCATGGACTTTGAAAAAAGATGGTATTTCTTTGGAAAAGGATGTTTCTTGTTCTTTTAAAGAAAATGATTTCCCATGGATTTTTAAAAAATGTGATATTTATTTGGAAAAGGATGTTATATTGGGTGGGAAGATACCTCCTTTATACATGTTAACTATGTGGTGTTGATTCACTATAAAAGTGCATTTATTAGGGTTGAAATCAAATGACCATTTGAACCTTCAAAGGGTATGTATGTGGATTCCATGATTATTTTTCTATAGTTTATGTTATAATATGATATGTACTAATAGTTGTATGTTAATTAACTTTATATGTGTTTATTTATATTGTCAGTGCCATTTTCTTGTGTGTGGTTGTGTGAATCGTGACTTTCCCTAGAACCTACGGTGTGCCATATCTGTAGTGTAGCTAGGGAGAATAATATGGGGTACCTAGGAAGGTACCCAATGGGAATAATATTATATAACTATTTTTATGTATAAAGTTCATTATTAATAAATAAGGCCTAGTATGAATGCAATAAATGTTAGAGGACTTACTATAAGTTTCACCTTCTAGAAGGTTCCTCCTTTATAATGTTATTAGGTGGTTGGTAGCACTATATAAAGGGGTTAAATAAATGTAATGGGAAATTCAATAAGTATTGTATGTGGAGTGGTATGTCATTAGGAGGTTTCCCCCTCAAAGAGGCAAGTGAACATGAGTGGATCCCTTCCTTAATAGGATATATTGCATGGTTTTTCACTACCCTAAGGGTTTTCATACAATAAAGTGTGGAATTTCCATATTGTTCCACATATTTTGTGTTGTGATATTATTTTCATATCTAAAGCACTTAACCAATGGTATCGTAGCACTTTCTTTAGCCACGAAAAAAAGGGATTTTGTTTTTTCTATTTTTCATTTTTTCAAAGAAAAAAAAGACGATTGCAACACTCCAGACAATTCCTATAGTTTTTGTGTAGAATATGCAGAAAATATTTGTATATATGAATTTATCTTGGAAAAAAAACAATTTAAAAAAAATCATCTGAAACGGATTCTAATTGTTAGATTACTGAGAGGGTGGGTGAATCAGTAATAGAGCAATAATAATCATTTTTAACCATACAATCCAAGTGCTATATCAATGTATCATTATCATCCAATAACTGCAGAGTAAATAAGCAATGAACAAATGAACAATCCTACACATACAGAGTACACCAGTTTTTTACGTGGAAACCCAAAGAGGTAGAAAACCACAGAATGCTTTATCTTATATGTCTTGAAGAATTACATTCATTGGAAGCACCAACTTCCTTTTTTTTCCAGTTGCAACTGGAAGGAGGCTCCGGCCCCCTAGTTTCTTAGGCTACAACCTGAGGGAAGCTCCAACTCCCCAATTCTCTGGCTACAACCAAAAGGAGGCTACAACCCCCTATGTTATCCTGCTACAACTGGAAGGTGGCTACAACCACCAATCCTTGCCCCGTCCAACTGCACTGAAGTAGAAGTAGAATGATGGAACCACTATCACACTATCACTGTGAGATATACCGTTGTAAATATGTACCAATAAACATGAACCATGCATCAACCTGTAACTCAACCTGTAATCAACATGTACCCTAAACAAGTTCATAAACCATGCACCAACCTGCACCAAACAATCTGTAATCAACATGTACCATAAACAAGTGCAACCAACCATGTACCAAGTATGTACCAATCATGTGTCAAGTACTCATCAACTATGACTCATTAATATGTACCAACATCATCAACTATACACCTCATGTATGTGTGAACTCATCAACTACTTGTCTCAATCATGTACCCAACTTGTACATCAACCAAACTCCCTCGTCAATTTCATAATCCAAATATGATTTGTAACTCTGTAATAGACCTGGTGTATATGATCACATAACTGCAAACCTTCCTTAACTTTAACAATAGGAGACTATCATTGTCATCAAATGTTTATTTAGTCTCACAAGACTAGTTTTGGATTAGTCAACAACCCTAACTTGAAATAATCATAACTTTGTACTTGTAATTAATAAAGATCTTAAAATGATATACAATGTTATTCAGTGTGTTTTATGTATTTCCTCCAAGTGTCACTACTTCGAACCTCTCAGAAAAGGATTTATGGCAAAAATGGCACACCTTTCTGAATTCTGACTTATTCTAGAGATAGACCTTGTAGAGTGTGCCACGCATGATATATTTGTTGAATTGATATGAACCTGATATACAATGTTATTCAGTGTGTTTTATGAAATTCCTCCAGGTGTCACTACTTGGAACCTCTCATAAAAGGAGTTATGGCAAAAATGGCACACCTTTCTGAATTTTGGCTTATTCTAGAGAGAGACATTTTAGAGTGTGCCCCACAAAATATGTTTGTTGAATTGATCTAAAATTGTTACACCACATACTAGAGAGTGTACTCTAACCAACACATTTTTTCTTACTCAATTTGGATCTGTTGTGAAGAAGTTATGACGTTTTTACCTGAAACACCTGTTTTTGACTAGTTTCAGGACTAGCCACAAACCCTATTTTCCACGGAGTGTAACTCCAAATATACAACGACCTACAAGATGAATTTTTTAACACAAATAATTGGATATGTTTCCTCAATGGAATAGAAATATCACGGTCGGAATCATTCTATAAAAAAATTTATTGCGAAAATGGTGAGATGACCTGAAAAAACCATACCTTAGAAAGCATCATCAAAAGAATTTATCCTTCCTTGAATTTTGGCCTTCTTTTCTTCACTTTCCTCAAAAATTCGGCTTATAAATCCTTTGGTTACCTCATACACCTATAGGTATTAAATATTCTCAATTTTTATTTAAATGATAGAGCCTTGCCTCTTATTTATACTCTCCAAGTAGCTTCCTTAAAAACATCTTCTAGGTCACTTTGCCTACTTTCCTTATTTTAGGGTTAACCCACTTCTAAATTCTCCATTAATTTTATTATTTAAATAATTGATTTTGTATTCACTTTGAATTATAGTGCACTCATCACTTCACTTTATTATTTACCTTTAAAAACAATTAAACCACTTTTACTACTTTGACCTTTTGGGGCTTCTAGATGACATATGAGGGTCCTCCAACTTCGTAAGGCCATAACTCTCAAACCGTGAGTTATGTGATGTTCCACATACCACCATAAATGGAATTACATGTACTATCCATATAGAATAGTATTACCTTCAAATATAGAAAAAATCACACCATTATCCATCAAACAAACTTGGCTCCATTACCCAAACTTGGGTTCTCCAACTTCACATGGTCATAACTCTCTAACCGTGAGGAGTTATGTGACATTCCACATACCACCGGAAATGGAATGAAAATCATTATCCATCTAAGATAGTTTCCCTGACAAATTCAATCTGCTTCATCTCATTATTCCATAATTAAGCATGAGTTCTCTTACTCCGCAAAGCATCTTCCCGTGAGAGATTTCACCATAAGGGGACCACTTTCGAGTTCATCCATATTTACTTCTTATCAACCATGACAAGACAATAATGAGTCATCTTTACATCAAACAATCTTGGGTCCATTACCCAAACCTTTGTTTTGCGGGGCTTTCTTCAATTTTTGACATCAATGACAACCAACCTTAATCAACAATCTCCCCCTTTGGCATTGATGGCAACACTCTGATGAAATACTAAAATCATATCACTCATGCTCCCCCTAGAACTATGCCTTTGTCCTCTGCATCTGATAAATTTTCTCCCCCTGGAACCATGTCTCTGTCCTCTGCATCTGATAAATCTCTCCCCCTTAGTCATCAATGGAAAAGTTATCTTTCCATCTGGGGCTACTCCCCCTGACTGAACTATCCTCTTATGGTTTTTCCTCATGTACATATAAGACATATAAGATAAGCATTCAAAAAGCATTCATTTTGGAGTGGAAATAACTCCAAGTCTTTGGCGAATATATTCAAAGGCTTCCCATGGAAGTGGTTTTGTAAAGATGTATGCCACTTGTTCTTTTGTTCCCACATACTCAACTATGATGTTATTTTCTGCAACCTGCTCCCGTAGAAAGTGATACTTGATTGGAATGTGCTTCGTATCGGAGTGCATCATCGGGTTCTTTGAGACACTGATGGTGCTTGTATTATCACAATAGATTGGAATGGGTTCATCATACTCAACCTGTATATCTATCAGAGTTTGTTTCATCCAAATTACCTATGTACAACATGATGTTGTTGCAATATACTCTGCCTCGGCTATAGATAAAGATATTGATGATTGTTTCTTGCTTATCCATGATACTAAACACTCACCCAAGTAGAACGATGCTCCATTGGTGCTTCGTCGGTCATCAATACAACCTGCCCAATCTGCATCTGTGTAGGCAATAAGTGATAGATCCTTTCCTTTTGGATACCATAATCAAAACTCTTATGTTCTTTTGAGATATCTAAAAATCCTCTTCACTGCTAATACATGTGATTCTTTTGGTGCTGCTTGAAATCGTGTCACCTATCCAACTATCTACATTACATCTAGTCTGGATGTTGTCACATATAGTAAGTTGTCAATCATTGACCTGTATTGCCTATGATCTGTAGACTTCGAATCATCATCTTTTCTTAACTTGCAACTGGTTTGCATAGGAGTGGTAACTAGTTTGCAATCTTCCATTATGAACCTCCTTATCATTTCTCTGATATACTTAGTTTGAGAAATAAAAATTCCTTGGTTTCTTTGACATATATGAAGAACCAAAAAGAAGGATAGTCCTCCAAGTAATGACATTTCAAATTTCTATCTTAACCTGTCATTAGTACTTCCAAAACAATATCATCAACATAAATTTCAATTAATAAAATATTACCTTGAGTTACCTTGATGTAGAGGTTGTTGTTTGCGCTTCCTTTCCATAGTTCGTAGGAAGTTTTGTCATTGTTTTTTATGAGCATTACTTTGTTTTGAATGTGAACTGATGTATTCACTGTATGTGTCCAAAACATATCTGTCAATTTGTAATCCATTAGCATTGTTCGAGTCATTTCCTCTGTAATTATCATCCATTATGATAATGTTCCTTTTTCTTTGAACCACTCTCTAAACCAATCTATGAATCCATGCTCTTGTCATTATCATATATATGTCCAAACCTGCTAAGTGTTCTTATGAATCCATCTTTGTCCATACTGTCCAAGACTCTACTTGCACAACTATCCATAGTGTTGACCCATTTATCACTATACTATCATAAAGTCTTGATTAATCTATCAAACTGTACTTCTGCTAATTGATTTCTCTAAATCTGTCTTCTCCAACTCTGTAGGCTACTCGAAGGATGGTTCTTTGGTCTGTCACATCTATCGCATAGACTCCCCCTGTCTAATATTCATATTACTTGGGAGTCTTTAATCCGGATGGCTCATAACAATTCCTTCTCTGATGTGTATTCATCATCATCTTCATTGGTAGATTCATCATCATCTTCATTGGTAGATTCATTCTCTGAGATCTGACTTCTTTCTTTATGTTTGTGGATTCATCTTTCACTACGGTGCCTGAAAGAAAAATCTTTTGAACATGTTCCTTATTTACCTGTCCTTCATTTCTTTCATTTATTTTCCAAACCTTTCTGTATCTGACATCTTTCCTTTTCTTTGTAGAATTTTCTTCATCTCATTTTATTGCCAATATTGCGATTTCTGGTACCTGGTCTTTGTTCACATGTTCTTCCTGTTTTCTTGTCCATACTTTCTTATATATGATATCAGTATTCTCTTTCATGGAAGTATCGTTCATGCTTCTACAATCACTGGCTATGTGTCCATATTTATGACATTTGTAACACTCAATGTTACATGCGACCACATAGGCACTTCTTTCTTGGACATTTCTTTTATAATCCCTGCAATCTGCAACCTTATGTCCAAAGTTAGTACGATAAAAAAAATTACCATAAAATAAATTTGCATACCTGGGAGTGAATGATCTTCTTTGTGGTGTAGTGCTTTTAAATTTTTTCCTTGACTGATCATGATCATGATTGAAGCTTCTTTGTGGCTTGAACATGGATGGTCTTATTGAATATGTATCTTCAATAGTTTTCTTAGATTCTGGTTGACCATGATTCCTTCATTTGAGTACTTATTCATAAGTCTTTTATTTTCTTCATTCTTCTTTTCTAGCAACCTAGAGTGCTTCTCTTCATTCTCTATAACTGATGTGGATCTTTCTATCTCTTCAACGTTCTTGTTGAGATTCACGATTTTACTTCTCAATGTGACAACTTCTTCTTCAATCTTCCCAACCTCTTCTTATTTCTTCATTATCTGAGACTTCATGACTTCTTATATTATTTTCGCTTCTTCAATATGAATTTTTAATGTGATTATTTCTTCTTCAAGTCCTTTCTCTTATTGACCAAACTCTGCCTCAAGCTGGTTTAGATCGTTAGTTATTTCCTTAAGATGATCTGTCAATATCTTCTCTCTCATTCATGCTTCTTCCTTTTGTGTTGCTATGTTGGTTTCCAAACACTGCTTTTCATATTCAATATTTTATTCGATCTTTATGGATTCTTCTAGTTGAGTTCTTAAGTTCTCGATGACCTGTTGGGCTTCTTCAAAAATGTGAACACTTTCCTTTTGTTTCATCAATTCTTTCTTGAGTGAATTGTTTTCTTCTCTTAGTTCATCAAAGAACTAATCATTTCCTTCATGGCATTCTATTTCAAGATGTCCACGTTTTTCAAAATTAAAACAAAACAACGTACCTCTGGTGATTATGTACTCTTCATCTTCTGAATCTTCTTGACATGGTGAACATAATTCTTCTTGATTTGTATCTGCATATTCTTTGATATTTTTTGAATCTATGATGGGTGAAGAATATATGTCATGTAACTTATCCCAAATTTCTTTTGTTGATGAACATTTACCAACATTTTCTCTTACCGGATTAGGTAATCCTTCACAGATGAAATCCATTGTTATTTTGTTATTCTTCCTCAATTCCTTCTTGGCTACAGTCTTTGCTCTTTTTGAACTATCATATCATGTAACAACTGATAGCCAAATATAATTTCCTTGTGCCTGTAAAAATACTTTCGTCCTTATGCTCCACATATCATAATTAAAACCATTATGACCATTAAATATCAGTACTCCATTCTCATAATAATCCATGATCTCCTTCCAGTGGTTAAATTGTTTCCTGAAGGAACCTACTCTGATACCAATTGTTGGATTACTGAGAGGGGGGGTGAATCAGTAATAGAGAAATAATAATCCTTTTTAACCATATAATCCAAGTGTTATATCAATGTATCATTATCATCCAATAAATGCAGAGTAAATAAGAAATGAACAAATAAACAATCATACACATACACAGTACACCAGTGTTTTACGTGAAAACCCAAAGAGGGAGAAAACCACGGAATGCTTTATCTTATATGTCTTGAAGAATTACATTCATTGGAAGCACCAACTTCCTTTGTTTTATAGCTGCAACTGGAAGGAGGCTCCAACCCCCTAGTTTCTCAGGCTACAACCTAAGGGAAGCTCCAACTCCCCAATTCTCTGGCTACAACCAGAAGGAGGCGACAACCCCCTATTTTCTCCTGCTACAACTGGAAGGTGGCTACAACCACTTATCCTTGCCCCGCCCAACCACCCTGAAGTAGAAGTAGAAAGATGGAACCACTGTCACACTATCACTATGATATATACCACTGTAAACATGTACCAATAAACTTAAACCATGCATCAACCATGCATCAACCTGTACCTCAACCTGTAATCAACCTGTACCATAAACAAGTGCATCAACCATACACCAACCTATACCAAACAATCTGTAATCAACCTGTACAATAAACAAGTGCAAACAACCATGTACCAAGTATGTACCAATCATGTGTCAAGTACTCATCAACTATGACTCATCAATATGTACCAACATCATCAACTATACACCTCATGTATGTGGCAACTCATCAACTACTTGTCTCAACCATGTACCCAACTTGTACCTCAACCAAACTCCCTAATCAATTTCATCATCCAAATATGATTTGTAACTTTGTAATATACCTGGTGTATATGATCACATACCTACAAACCTTCCTTAACTTTAACAACAAGAGACTATCATTTTCATCAAACGTTTATTTAGTCTTACAAGACTAGTTTTGGATTAGTCAACAACCCTAACTTGAAATAATCATAGCTTTGTACCTGTAATTAATAAAGATCTGAAACTGATATACAATGTTCTTCAGTTTTTCTTATGTAATTCCTCCAGGTGTCACTACTTGGAACCTCTCATAAAAGGAGTTATGGAAAAAATGGCACACCTTTCTGAATTCTGGCTTATTCTAGAGAGAGACCTTGTAGAGCGTGCCCCGCACGATATATTTGTTGAATTTATATGAAACTGATATACAATGTTCTTCATTGTTTTTTATGCAATTCCTCCACGTGTCACTACTTGGAACCTCTCAGAAAATGAGTTATGGAAAAAATGGCACACCTTTTTGAATTCTAGCTTATCCTAGAGAGAGACCTTGTAGAGCGTTCCCCACACGATATATTTTTTGAATTGATTTGAAACTGTTAAACCACATACTAAAGACTTTAATCTAACCAACACATTTTGTCTTATTGAATTTGGATCTATTATGAATAATTTATGACGTTTTTACCCGAAACACCTGTTTTTGACTAGTTTCAGGACTAGCCACAAACCCTATTTTCCACGGAGTGTAACTCCAAATATAAAACAACCCACAAGCTGAATTTTTTACCAAAGATAATTGGATATGTTTTCCCAATGGAATAGAAATTTCATGATCTAAATCATTCTAGAAAAAAATTTATTTCGAAAATGGTGAGATGACTTGAAAAATACATACCTTGGAAAGCATCATCAAAAGAATTTATCCTTCCTTGAATTTTAGCCTTCTTTTCTTCACTTTCCTCATAAATTCGACTTAGATATCTTTTGGTTACCTCATACACCTATAGGTATTCAATATGCTCAAGTGTGATTTAAATGAGAGATCCTTGCCTCTTATTTATACTCTCCAAGTAACTTCCTTAAAAACATCTTCTGGGTCACTTTGCCCACTTTCCTTATTTTAGGGTTAACCCACTTCTAAATTTTCCATTAAATTTATTATTTAAATAATTTATTTTGTATTCACTTTGAATTATAGTGCACTCATCACTTCACTTTATTATTTACCTTTAAAAGCTCTTAAACCACTTAGAGTACTTTGACCTTTTGGGGCTTCTAGATGACATATGAGGGTCCTCCAACTTCGTAAGGCCATAACTCTCAAACCGTGAGGAGTTATGCGACATTCCACATACCACCAGAAATGGAATGAAATTTAATATCCATATAGAATATTATTACCTTCAAATATAGAAAAAAAACACACTGTTATCCATCAAACAAACTTGGGTCCATTACCCAAACCTGGGTTGTCCAACTTCACATGGTCATAACTCTCTAACCGTGAGGAATTATGTGACATTCCACATACCACTAGAAATGGAATGAAAAGAACTATCCATCTAGGATAGTTTCCTTGAAAAATTCACTATCCTTCATCTCATTATTCCACAATTAAGCATGGGTTCGCTTACTCCGCAAAGTGTCTTCCCGTGAGGGCTTTCACCATAAGGGGACCACTTTGGAGTTCATCCATATTTACTTCTTATCAACCATGACAAGACAATAATGAGTCATCTTTACATCAAACAATCTTGGCTCCATTACCCAAACCTTTGTGTTGTGGGGCTTTCTTCAAGGGTTGACATCAATGACAACCAACCTTAATCAACACTAATAAGTGAAGTTACTAGGATTTTATAATCAGTTAATTTTCAAGGTTTTTCCATGGACAACCGCACAATTTTTCAGATTTATGTAGAAATTGGTACCAAATTTGCTCGAAAAAATTATAAAACCGATTTCCTCTTACAAAAGTAGCCCATTTAAAAAAAAAATGATCCAAATCATAGCTTCAAAGGTGAAGATATCATTGATTTAAAATCAAACATTTTTTAGGGTTTTTTGTGACGACGACGGGACTGCATAGATTATAAATTTTGACCAGGTGCTCATATTGTAGCCAGATAAGTTCCATTGGATAGGGTATTTTCAGAGATTTATTTCAGTATATTATATGTGGTGTTTCCAATGGATATCTGCTCTCAAATACTCGTGGGAATAAAAAAATTTCGCTATGATATGCGCTAAGGTTTTGAACCCTTTAGGAAACAAATCCAGAATGATTGTTGAAAAACTCAAGAGACCATAGCCAAAGGCCAAGAGAAGTCTAATATGGAGATCCTCTTACATCCAGATTCCTGCACACTCAGGATAACCCAGTCAATAGAACCTGTTGATGTAAATATAACAAAAATAACATATCATCAGATCCACAATATCTCATAATCATAATCAAAACAGCCAATCGTATAATGAACCGGATCAGTTGCACGCAGGTGTCCTCAAAGAATAATTTTGCTCAGTGCGCGGAAGACCGAGATGTTACATACACCCCCTCTTGTTTTAAACTTTGTCCTGAAGTTTCACAGTATGTAAGTGTCAAAAATAAAGTGTATCACAATATCATATGTCTAGCTATCAAACAAAAAGTGGAAATTGTTGACGCATGTCATATGCATCCTCCCAGGTTGTCAAGTGCGGACTATAGTTGTCCCACTAGACCTTGACCTGATCTATTGTTCGACGTCGTAGTTGTCGAATGCGATGGTCCAGGATATGGATTGGCTCCTTTGTGAACTCACCCTTGTCTGATACCTACAAGGAACGCATGTCAATAACATGTGTAGGATCACTAACATAATGTCTCAAAATAGATACATGAAAAACATTGTGCATACGCCTAAAATAATCAAGAAAGGATAGTCGATAGGCCACGGGCCCCTTATTTTTCACAATCTCAAAGGGTCCCATGAACCTAAGAGAGAGTTTATCACCCTTTCCAAACTTGATCGAACTCTTATGCGGTTTCACTCGTAGGAAGACTCGATCACCAACTTCATAACTACAGTCGACACAATGCGCATCGACATAACTCTTCTATCAATCCTGCACTTCCTTGATCCTTTGTATTATTGTTTTCATTTGATCTTTCATCTCTTGGATCACTTATGGTCCCATCAAGAGCCTATCCTAAAGCTGATCCCAACTCAAAGGCGTCTGACACGGTCACCCATAAAGAAACTCGAATGGTGCCATCTTAGTGGTGCTTTGATAATTGTTGTTATATGCAAATTCTACTAGTGGAAAGAATTCTTCCCAATGCTTTTGTTGGTCCATCACGTACATATTCAACATATCCTCCAAGATTTGGTTTGTTCGCTTGATCTTCCTATCTATCTTCAAGTGATATGCAGTACTAAAGTTAAGTTGGGTTCCCAAGGCCTCTTGGAAACTAGTCCAAAATCGTCTGGTAAACACTGATCCTTGATCAGATATAATCCTCTTAGGCATGCCATGCAGCCTCACAATCTCGCTAATGAAAACTCTTGCTATGTTAGGTGCCTAATACGTCGTACGCATAGGAATAAAATGAGCACTCTTCGTCAGAGTGTCGACTACCACAAAAATCGAGTTGTGTCTCATTGTCGCCAGTGGCAATCCAACAATGAAATCCATCGAAATGACCTCCCATTTCAATTATGGAATGGCGTGTGGCTGTAGTAATCCTGTCGAATGACTATGTTAAGCCTTCACCCGCTAACAATCTAGACATATTTTCAAGTAGTTGACTATGTCTTCCTTCATTCATTTCCAGAAGAATAAGGGTTTAAGGTATTCCCTCCTCTTCGTCACTCCAGGATGAGCCATGTACACTGCTATATGAAACTCATTTAGGATCAAACTCCTCAACTCATTGTTGGGCGACACATAAATATGATTATTAAATCTCAATAATTCGTCATTGTCCATAGTAAATCCCTCAAATTTTGGTACCATCATTATGTTTTGTCTGATAAAATCCTAGACCTCTTTGTACCAGTCATCGTCGCATTGTAAAGTTAGAATATTTTTTTAACACCCTTGTTTCACCCAGCTTGTAATTAATCATAAAATAGGATTACCATGATAAGGCATGTGGACAATGTAAATGTATTATTGTTAAACTAACCATAACTGATTGTTGGGGGGTGAAGCCTTGAAGTACGAGCCATGATATCTCTAGAGGAAAGAAATCAGTTAATAAAGAAAGGACTAGTTGTTGAATCATCAACCACCCCCATGAATGGAAGCATGGTCTAGCTGTAGAATGTCAGCTCGAAGTACCATAGAGACCTACAGACCCGAGCTTCCTTCTAACAAAAGGAACAGAACAGGTCGAAAACCTTTCAAAGGAGGGAAGGTAAGATACATATAGAGAAAACAAGAGAGGAGGCATGGGATGAGATAAAAATCTCATAAGGGAGATGTGTGAACCCAGAGAAGTGTCGAGAACACGACCTGAAGGACCCAAACACGATCTTGATGCTGAGGAAGTATCTAATAAACCTCGCAGGGTCACTGTGACAGAGAGATTTTTTCTGAGAGATGGCGTAAATTCCCTAGTGATATCATGGCTTGGCACGGGGGTGGCCAGAGTGCTAAGAATGAATTCATATGATCCTATGGTTGGGTGGAAAGGCGCACACCCACAATCAGTTGATTGGATGCAACTTGTAATAGATAAGTATTATCATACCCTATGAAATTAAGTTGTAATTATGTAATGAAATGGGATATACTGTGAATGACCCAGGCATGTGTATGTTTGCTTAATGGTTATACTCTATCTCTTTATTCTTGTTTAAATTGTGTATTTAAGAAAGTATGGATTGGACATGTTTTGTATTCGTAAATTCTTACGCCCTGTGGTGGCTTAAGCTAGATCAACGAACTGTGAGTTCATCGACCTTGGGCACAGTTTCATGTACACATGTCGACACTCCCAGTCATTTTGAGTCCCTTGGTGGAGGGAGTCTGTTAAATATCAAGAGAGATAGTGCACGTATGCATAGGCTCTCTGCGAGGCAGCTAGAGACCGAGAACCACTTAAGTTATAGAGTTGAGGAATAAGCATAAGGGGTGCGTTGAAGGATATTTCCAAGCGTTAAGTTCAAGAGAAAGAGCACAAATATCTTAAGCCTTTCAGAGCTAACAAAGCTCAGGAAGAGTAGCGAGGCTAAAGTATCAAAAGGGAAGGTTCCCTTGTTTGGAAGACGAACAGACGAAATCTATTTGGAAGAAGCCTCTGTTGTGACCATTGGATATGGGAAAGAAAGTGGGAGTTAACCCTTGGAGTCATTCGGACTTCGCAAGTTCGGTGAACTGAGAAAGTTCGTCGTAAGGGAGGTAAAATCCTCGAAGTCCCGAAGTCCCAAAGTTAAATCTGAGCCTTAGATATGAGGATGCCTAGGAACCGTCCCGACCGTCAGATCTAGGAGGTAGACGATAGTCAAGTCATCAAAACTACCCATGACTTAATAATATGATGGCGGAGATGGATGCAAGTCATTTAACGGGAGGAGAGGCCATCATGGTCATCAAATCAAATCAAATACTCACTGGAGTTACCGAATCAAACACCAGTCGCTTGATTTAATCGATGGTTGGGAATCATGGTAGAGTGCGAAGGTGAATTTAGCAGACCTGCTAGCTCACGGCCCGCAATCAACCCACATCATTGATCTCATTGGGGATGGAAGATCAATGACTAGGATTAGACTATATTTGAGCGAGCACTTCTCAGATTGCAGATGTCAAACCCTGCAATCACTATGAACCATCGATCTATGAATGGAGATTGAAGGTTGGTAATCATTGTGGATCATGAAGGTGAAAGTAGCGGACACGCTAGTTCACGGACCGCAATTCACTAACGTTTTTGATCTCGTCAGGTTGGAAGATCAACGACTCCGATTAGACCAGTTTGGCTGAACACTTTCCAGATTGCGGAGGTTGAGCTCTTTTATAAAGAGAACACATGCTGGGTCCCCACAATTACTGTGAACCATCGACCTTTGATCTAAGTTTGACGAGATCCCTGAAATGTAAGGAGTGTGTGGGAAATTGAAATATTCAAAGAGATCAAGCTCAGAAGAGATAACACTTTCAAGCGTGCAGATGAAGTCCAAGAGAGAGACCCGTAGGAGGCGCAAGGGTCGAGGCCTTTGAACCCTTAGCAAATCTTCTAAGTCGGAAGACATCAGAAGCTCAAGAGGAGGAGTGACAGTGGTCGTTGGATCATAGTGCAGATGACCAATAGCCGCCTGATCGAAGCAAGGTTCCCTAGCCTTAGTGCTTTGCACATGCAGGAGAGTGGACTTACCAAAGTCCCAAAGTCCTGAAGTATTTTGGGACAGTTCATTGTTAGGAGAAGGAGATACTGACTGTTCCTCATCAGGAGACACATGTCAATAGATTGTTAGCTTCAGATAATCTCTTCGAGAGGTTTCAGTTGATATTTGAGACTCCCGAAATCCAAAGAGCGAAGTAAAATTCAGTCGTTGGATCTAGAGGACAGGTGGCATAAGTCTGTGGAATCTGGGTAAAGAACCGGAGTAGGTATTGGTCATTAATTTCCCAAAAGGGCATGTGTATATAGATTGGAGTCTCTGGAAGAACTCACTTCGGAAGGAAACGAGTGCATAGAATCTTGAAACTCCTGACAACCAAAGACTCGAAGTAGATCTTGTTTGTTGGCTGGTAGGAGATACATGTCGATAGATCGAAGACTTTGAGGAAAACTACTTCGGAGGTTTCAAAGTTAGGAATGAGACAAACTCCCGAAGCCCTGAAAACCAAAGAGCTGGAAGGCCAAAGAGAATCTGGATCGTAGATCTAGAAGGGCACATGGCGATAGATCATGAACTCCAGGTGGAAACACTCTAGGAGAATGTGAAGGAGAAGAGTTTGAAATCACCAAAGCCTGAATAGCCGAAGCATCCAGGAACCGTCAATCTGTGGGAGGAAAGATGTCATCAGATCACGGACTCTGGGTAAAACCGTTTCGAGAGAAACAAAGAGTGAGGAAAACTGATATCTGAGATCTCTGAAGGTCGAAGTCCCGAAGGAGACAAGGGTCGTTGATTTAGAGAGGACATGTGTTAATAGATCACAAGCTATGGGTGAATCGCACCAGGGTTTCAATTGAGAATTGAGATTCCTGAACCCTAAAGACCCAAAGTGAATCTAGATTTCTAGATCTATAGGGATGCGTGGCGATGGATCGTGGACTCTGGAGAAATCTGTTCGAGATTTTTAAGTTGATATTTGAGACTACCGAAGTCTGGATATTCGAAGAGTCGAAGTAAATATCAATCGTCCGATCATTCGAAGTAGATCTTAGTCATCAGATCATTTGAAGTAAATCTCAAGCGTCAGATCGTTCAAGGTGAATCTGGACCATCTGATCCAAAAGAGACATGGCGTAGATCGATGGATTCCGGGTAAAGTTCCGTAGTAATTCATAGCCATCAGATCAAGAGGACAGGTGGCATAAATCTGTAGATTTTAGGTAAAGACCCTAAGCAACCCTCAACCGTCTGATTCAAGTGGTGTTGGCATAGGGGCAGACCCAGGGTTCAGCTCCAAGAGCACACCAACAAGCCCTAATTATTGACCCTTTCAGAAACATCTGCAAGGCAAATGCAGTCTCATCCGAAGTAGCTATAGGGGGTTGTAGGACATAGATGTCTACAACCAAGGGAATACAAAGTGGATCCAATACAAGAACAACACAACATCTACATGTCAGTTATCAACTTCATCCTACCTCACACATTCATCTGTCAGATCTAACACAGTAATGGAATAAGAGTATATCAAGAACAAGAGAACATTGCATCAATCACACACAACACCAAAATATACGTGGTTCACCCTCTCCCTAGGGCTACGTCCACATAACTGTGCTTTATAATATATTAAGATGAAAGAATACAGTTCTTATCTGTGCTCTTAGCTAGCATATCTTCTCTCTTTCTCTCTGTCTTCCCTCCCTGTGCACCCAGTTGTAGGGTTGATCTTCGCACCCAGCTGAAGATCTTACAACACAGACTTCCCTCACTCCTCAATGCTTCTCTCTCTCACTACAATAATCACTCATAACAATAACAGACTTGGGAATCTTCACCGACCCCTATTCCCTCATCTAGGTTCTTATTTATACATTACAATGACTCACCGACAGCCTTAGGCCAAAACCTAAGTGTCAAAACCCTAGATACCAAAAACCCTAAGTGTCTAAAACCCTAGGTAAACTTGACCCACGTTTTCAGGGCTTTGCCAACCTGTCTTTCCTTCCTTCTCGTGCGATGCTCCAAAGCATCCAACGGTGCCTTTTTCCACTTGTTGAGTTGTCCATGATCCGTATTACTTTCTGATATGTCATCCTCGATCTCCTCGTTCAACGGATTGCTTTCTCTTACTTCGCTCTATCTTTTCTGCTCTTCTACTCACTTCAACCCAGTATCATTCACTGTGTCTTCCACGCAGTTCACGTTCCTTCTTTTTTTCCTTAATATTTTCTTACTTCCATACCCAAGGGCCAACAGGACCCCCACACTCACCTGTGACTCATCGTGAGGCACTTCATATCTAAACATTTTATTTGTCTTCGACTTTAGGCTGCGCGGTAGCTAGTTGTCATAGTACACCTAGTACCTGGACCCTTCTTCTTTTTCTCTTACAGATGGCTGCGAGGTATCTAGTTGTCATAGTACAGTTTCAACCGGATCCTATTCACCAAACTTTCCTTCCATTCTCCATTCAAGGTTTTCAATTGTGAAACTCCTCCTTCCGTGACATAGACAACCTCATATGGCCCCAGTCAATGTGTTCTGAAATTCCCTAGATGCTTCATGAATTTATTGTCATATACCAATACCAAATCTCCTTGTTTGAATGATTTCTTCTTGATGTGTCTGTCATGGTAGGCCTTTTATCTTCCCTTCTGTACCTGTTGATGGAATCCTGCAATAAATATGTCTTCTTCTAGTTTGACCAACTATGTGAGCCTCTCTTGAAAAACACCAGTGTCATCCATATCTGCAAAAGATGTTATTCTTAAGCTTGGGACCAAATATTCCATCGGTACAACTGCTTCGAGACCATAAACCAACATAAAGGTGTCTTGCATTTTTATCTTTTTGCAAGTGGTTCTATAGGCCCATAGTACTTCTGGTACCCTTAAATCCCAGTCATCCCTGTTCACACTACAGATCTTCATCAGTGTTGTCTCCAAGATCTTATTGAATGCTTCAACTGTCCCATTCGCTTGTGGATGGTAGGGTGTGCTCTTCTGATGATGGACTGCAAATTACTCAGTCAAGGATTCAATGGTCTTATTGATGAAATGTGTTCCTTGATTTCTCATAAGGATCTTCGAGAATCCAAACCTGGTTATGATGTCATCAAATATGAATCTCGCAGCTACAGTTTCACTACAGTCCTTAACTTCTCTTACTTTGGCCCATGTGGTCAAGTACTCTTTCACAGTGATTATGTACCTTGATCCTGTGTGATTTCCTGGTAGGTTTATAGGTCCCACGAAATCAATGGTCCATTTCTCAAATGCTTGTAATTTTAGCTCTGGTGCTAAAGACATTTCATCTCTTCTGGAAAGTTTCCCAACTCTTTAGCATACATCGCAGGCTCTGTAGTAGTCCATAGCATCTCTGTGTAAAGTAGGCTACCAGAGGCCAGCTCTAAGAACCTTCTGCACTGTTGATTTTCCTGCGTAGTGTCCTCCTGCAATGCCTTCATGAGATTCTGCTAAAATCAGTGATCGTTCTTCTTCCATAACACATCTCCTTAGGATCTCATCAGGTTCCATTTTATATAGTTGTCCAGCTATAAGTGAAAATTCTACAGCGCGCACTACCAGTTGTTTCTTCTGGGTGATTGTATATTCACTAGGTGCCATTCATGTTGATGGGAATTGGACTATATTGGAGAAGTGATCATCAATATTTCTAAAGGCTAGCAATTGTGCATCCGGTAGTGTATCCTCCAGACTAGTAGGTTTCTCTCCATGTTCCAACCTTGACAAGTGGTCAGGTCCTTTGTTCATTCTCCTTGGCTTAACCACGATATCAAAATCATATTCTTGAAATAGAAGAAGCCATATGCATATTCTTCCCCCCAACACTGGCATGTTGACTAGGTATTTCAGCGCGGAGTGATTAGTAAACATTTTAAAGTGTCCTCCCAACAAGTAGTGGCAAAACTTCTGCAACGCATACACCATGGCTAACCCTTCTCTCTCAGTGGTGGTGTAATCAATCTCAGTTGTTGATATCTTCCTGATAGCAAAGGATAATGGGTGGTCAATGGCTCCATCTCCCGGTTGTTCTAACACAGCTCCTAATGCAATAGAATATGTATCGACATGCACGTGAAATTCCTTGCTCCAATCTAGGAAAACCAGGATAGGCGCAGTAACCATTTTTTGTTTTAGTGTGTCGAAGTTATGTTGGCATTCTTCTGTCTAATGAAACTGACAGCCTTTCTTCAAAAGATTCTCCATGGGTGTTGTGGTCTATGCATATCCTTTAATGAACTTCCTATAGTATCCAGTATGTCCCAGCGCAGTGCGCAGCTGTTTGACTGAAGTAGGAGGGGGCAGATCAACTATAATGGAAATATTAGATGGGTCTACCAGTAGTCCCTGCTTACACATAATATGACCTAACAACACTCCAAAGGGTGAAAATAAGATGCACTTCTTCAGGTTCAAGGCAATCTGACATTGCCTACACTTATCCAAGACTAGTCTTAAACATTCAATATGATTTTGTAATAAGCTAAAAGCAATCCAATCATCAAAATATGTTTCCAGAAATTTATGTAAAAACTCCTTGAATGCTTTGAACACCACCCTGTAAACGATGGTTGGGGCATTCTTCAATCCAAACGACATCACTATATACTGGTAGGATCCCCATTCTATTGCAAATGTGGTCTTATGGCGATCTTCCTTGGTAATCCGGATTTGATGGTATCTTGAAAATCTATCTGTAAAATAATATACCTCATGTCCTCCTACATTATCTAACACTTCGTCAGTAAATGGTGTAGGGAATGGGTCATGCAAACAGGAATCATTTAACTTCCTGAGATTTACATAGACCATGATCTCTCTGGTCTTCTTATCCTACACCACCATAGGGATAATTCATTCTGACTCTTCAACAAGTTCTATGATTCCTGCTTCCAACATTCTGTCAAGTTCAATCTTCACTTTCTCCTTATATTTAGGGTTCAATATGTAGGGTCTCTATTTGACTGTCCTTGCATCTAGTTTCAAAGGGATCCTCATCTCTCCCATGGGCCCTTTAATGCCCTTCATATCAGTGAACTTGGTTGGAAACAAGTCCTGATATTCATGAAGTAACTCTATGACCTTGTCAATAGTGGCAACATCCCAATAATCTCCAACATTTGCAAACTTCGGTGTTTTCTCTGTTCCAATATTAATTTTTTTTATTTTAATTGGTTGTCCAATGAAAGGTATATCAATTCCTGTTCCTTCTATGTCTCTTTGTCTTTTTGTTTCGATGATGTTCACCTTCCTAGGATCATCGTCTTCGTCAGCATTGATATTGTAACAACCTTGCAGTTTCCGAAGAGGCGCAGTCCATTCGTCCTCTTCTTGTTCCAAGGGGAGGCTAGGTGCCTCCTGAGACACTTTCTGTCTTACAATCTATAACACTTGATCCATTGTAGGATATTAGCTTTCAAATAAAAAGGTAGTTACAAAGTTCTGATTCATACCTTCCCAATATATAGTGATGAGGCGCAGTTCTGCTTGAAGATACCAATTGATAGGTGTTGTGTCCAGTGTGTTGATTAATTTGTGCACCCACTGCTCTTGAGGAATGTTTATCCAAGCTTCCTCGCAACTTCGCACATGGTCCTTTGGACATCTTCAATCTATGTACCTAATTTCATAGCCTTATACTTGCTCTGAAAACCATGTTGTCATCAAAGTTCAACATTGTACCTAGTCTGTAATGTTTTTTTTGTGTGTCCCCCACCATCTTTTTGGATTTTATTTCAAGGCCTCATCCATTGCCAACAATCATTTTTGTCTTGGTACACTCTCTTCAAAGTCCAACAAGAACGCTTCTAAATGATTTAGACCATCAAAGGTGGGAAAGTTACTTACTATTGTGTTGATCCAACGAACTTCTTTGGTTAACCTAGCACATATCCTTGTAGATACTTCATACATTTTGTTCTTCCAGTTCTCCAGTGCTTCTTCAGAATCCGATGAACATGCATTGTCACTTCACCATCTTAGGTTCTCGTCTGTTGTAGGATTAATGTAATCCTATTGTCTAGTTGTTACTTTGTATATGTTTTCTAGTTCATATGCGTGGTCTTTTTCTCTAATGGGTTCTATGTATCTATGACCTTCATCGGGATCCAAAGGTGAAATGACCCTAAGGCCATCTCCTTCAAACGTCATTCTTCTTTTCTTTAAATCAACCACAGTGGAATTATTGAAATCCCAATCAATTCCTAATAGCACAGGGTAAGGAGATCTATCATCAACTATCTCAATCACCTCGAAGTCTTCAAACGTCATTACTCCATCGATATTCACAGGTACATGTTCCAATCTTCCAAAGGGGCTTACGGCTTGTTAATTAGCCATCCTAAGCTTGATAGGGGAATATATCAACTTAAGTTTCCCCATCAGTGCCCAGGTCTTCTTCGTCATGACATTGACCTCCGACCCTAAGTCAAGGACAACACACTCTATATCATACTCTCCAATTTGAGCATTCAGGTGCAGTTCCTTATTTGTCCTTCTCTTTTTAGAGACTTGCTGTACTGCTCTATTCAACAAGGGATTTCTCTTTCCTAGTTTGTACTGTTTGATTAAATTTTGTAGCTCTTATAATAGCGCTTTCATCCTGAATCAACTTAATACAAGTATATAAGAATTCCATGATATTGCTTACCTCTTTTCCTTCTCCGGGCAAAGAAGATTGATCGAATCCCAGGGGCATTCCACATTCTCTTACTTCTAGTCGTGTCTTTGATGAATAACCCTAGTCTCTCCCAAATTCTTTTCTTGCCTCCTCAAATATTTGTTTTTCTTTCTTCACATCAAACACTTGTGTCTTATCTGCAGCTTTCGACACCCCTGATTCTTCTGTAGTCTTTCTCAGAGTCACTCTATATTATCCTGTAACAACTCCTCCTCTAGTGATAAAAGCGACTCTAGGGTCCTCTCCACGAGGTTCAGTGTATATCAGTTGCACTTGTGGGTTCACACCCCGTCTTTCCTAAATCTTAGCCAGCAATGTTGGACATTCCTCAATAGCATGTTCGAATGAGTTGCAGTAACTGCATGTGGTACAAGGGTTCTGGCAGTCCCTTGCCAAATGTCTTGGTTGTGCACAGTTATAACAAATGATTTGGCCTCTACATCGACCCATACCTCCTCCTCCTACTCTTCCTCTGAATCCACTGCTTTGAGCACTTTGGTGACTCTGATTACTCTGATTGCTTGATGCTGCTAAAACAACAGGAGGAGTAATAATACTTACTTCAACGATCTACGCAGTTCCTGTAGTTTGTGACTCTTCTCGGCAAGGCTCTTCAATCTATCCTTGTCCAGCCCTACCAGATTCTGAATGTTCCTCATTCACCAGTTCTTCTTCCTCTCCATTATAAAACCCTTCGTCTTGTACCAGTGGTTCATGGTTCTATTCTAACAAGTTCACCAGAGGGACCTCTATGAAGATTATTCCACTGCCTGTATGTCCCACCTCTGTGTCGTTGTTGCTGTCTGAATTCTTGAACATTAGATTTTTTATCGGACCAACTATTGTACCTTCAAGATGTTCTTCTCATGCAATAGCATCTTGATCCTCAACTTCATAAATTGTAAAAAATTTCCTCTAGGTCCCTTGAAGAAGTATCTCTCTACTTGACTATATGATTCTACTCTATCATCAACAAACTCAGTGATATATCCTCCAATGGTGCTATTAAACCAGTGATCTAATGCTCTTGACATGGAGTTATCAACTCTCTTGATCTTCTTGATCAACATCGACCTCCAAACCATAGGTGGTCTAGATCTGATATCAAACTGGGTGTGTGCTAACCTAGCTAGCCACTCGTATAACTCCTGATGAATTCCTCCAAAGAAAATCTCATGTATATCAATAAAGATATACCTTCCCAACCAATCCTCGGTGCTAAGCTTAAGGTTCTTGTTCTGGGCTTCTGTAAAGTCATTTTCTTCGTCTTCTATCCACTTTTGAATCTCTATCTTCGATGGAAACTACCTTGACATTCCCTTAAGAAGATCCTTGTCCCGACAATGGAACCATTTGTTGGTACAGGGGCAGACCCAGGGTTCAGCTCCAAGAGAACACCAACAAGCCCTAACTAATTACCCTTTCGGCAACACCTGCGAGGCAGATGTAGTGTCACCCAAAGTAGATATGGGGGGTTGCAGGACACAGATGTATACAACCAAGGGAATACAAAGTGGATCCAATACAAGAACAACACAACGTCTAGATGTTAGTTATCAACTTATTCCTACCTCGCACATTCATCTGTCAGATTTAACACAGTAATGGAATAACAGTATATCAAGAACAAGAGAATGGCGCATCAATCACACACAACACCAAAATATAAGTGGTCCACCCTCTCCCTAGGGCTGCGTCCACAGAACTGTGCTTTATAATATATTAATATGAAAGCATACAGTTCTTATCTGCGTTCTTATCTAGTAGACATTCTCTCTTTCTCTCTGTCTTCCCTCCCTGTGCACCCAACTGCAGGGTTGATCTTCGCACCCAGCTGAAAATCTTACAACAGAGACTTCCCTCACTCCTCAATGCTTCTCTCTCTCACTACAATAATCACTCATAACAATAACAGACTTGGGACTCTTCACCGACCCCTCTTCCCTCATATAGGTTCTTATTTATACATTACAATGAATCACCAATAGTCTTAGGCCAAAACCTAAGTGTCAAAACCCTAGATACCAAAAACCCTAGGTGTCTAAAATGCTAGGTCAACCTGACCCATGTTTTGAGGGCTTCACCAACCTATCTTTCCTTCCTTCTCACGTGGTGCTCCAAAGCATCCAATGGTGGCTTTTCCGCTTGCTGAGTTGTCCACGATCTGTCTTCCTTGTTGATCTCTCATCCTCAATCTCCTCGTTCCATGGCTTTCTTTCTCTTACTTCGCTATGTATTTTCTGCTCTTCTTCTCTCTTAGACCCAGTATCAGTCACTATGCCTTCCATGAAGTTCGCGTTCCATATTTTATGCCTTAATATTCACTTACTTCCATACCCAAGGGCCAACAAGTGGACACGCGGAAGGAATCCACTAACTTCAAGGGGAAGTGAAGTTTGAGATTTGAGATCTCAGAAGTCCGGAGACCTGAAGGAAATCTCGATCGTTGATCGAGAAAAGGGTCGTAGGATCATTGATCTAGTTGAAAGGTCAAACACCCAAAGTAGAGGCAGAGCCACTGATTGGGAAGGATAGGTGTCCACAAATCGTCGACTCCGGAAGATTGAGACTTGAGAATTTTGAAGTCCGGAATTCCGAAACAAATCACAACCATTGATTTGAAGGAGGTCAGATCTGATCCGCATATTTGAAATGGATATATCTAAGCCGTCAGTTCAGAGACACCATCAATATTATGATATCGATGGTCCCGTAGCATTGCGAGGATCAGAGATGCACGAACTTTAAAAATTTTAGGGTGGGCCGCAATCCAAACCACAGTTTTGAAGAAAAGACACGTGGTGGATCGAGGAGAATTATGAGCCAAAAGGTAGTTTTGTTTCAAACCACCTTTGGCCATGCCCGCAATTGTGTTTTTGCATGAGGTTATGACCCAAGGTCACCTCAAGGAGGGGCTTATCATAAAAGGAGCTAGCACCCAAACTCATAGATTCCCCAAGCATGAAGGGAAGGTCGTGGGTACCATTAGATCTGCACCTGAAAATCGAAAGGTTATCTATTTAATTACAGAGCGAGACCATCCGGGTCTCAAAGAGTCATTTGGCTTAAGAATCGGAGATCCTTGACCAGGAGGTCGGACTGTTTCCCCCACTTTCCAAATTAGAAACCATGAATGGAGAATCTCTCCTTTAAGAAAATCAAAAAAAATTATGCCCCGTCGTGGGTGTGTTACAAATTGGTATCAGAGCATGGTTACAACGCTTGGCATGCTTGGGCTCATGGATGAGTCACATAAGGAGGTATTTTTATCTAAATTTACTTCTTGAGGAGAAGGACTATAGATTGAAGTTGTGATTTTGGGAATTCTTATTCAATTTCAATAGAAGAATTTCTTTAGCCCTTTGTCAAAGTGATAACTACTCTTACCGAAGTAGGGATATGATAATTAACATTTATAATAAGACTTGAATGTGGATAGTTGAAGGTGGCAGGGTTATATCAAGAGAATTTGAAGCCTGAAGGATGGTTGACCTGGTGTTCGTAACACTTCTTCTAAGAATGGGAAGTTGGAACTTCAGGCACTGATGATGGTAGATTATATAATGGTTAATACCTTTGTGGGCTTAAAGGAATCTGATAGGATCAGGTAGGATCCCTGGCAGTTATAGTTACTGCTCTATATTAAAATCGGAGTATATAACTTCTCATGACCAGAGAAAAGTGAGATGGGTAAAACCCTATGGATGCTGAGGCAAGAAGGTTTTCTTGCTAGACATTTTCGCATAAAGAGGAAAGTGACCCTGGTTGGTTATTGCCTTGGTAAAAGGCAACATCAATACGAGATATGACTGTGAGATTAGTCTTGTAAGTGACTGAAATATCAAACTAAAGGACATTAATGATGAAATTAAACTATCAAGTGAATGCATGAGGTAAAAAGGTGCAAGAGATGCACCAACTTATATACGAATGTGTATACATGATAATAAGGATGATTGGAATATATTTTGGAAAAGGATATAGAAGCCGGATATGTCCATGTGTGTGAATGACATGGAAAAAGTGCAAGCAATAAGCTAGCATGATGAATACTTATTTGTGTTTAATCATGCTTGAGTGCATGGGTTAATGCATTGTGGAGCTTCCTAATATGAATATTGATATTAATACCATTTAGGTATGAATGATATTAAACGTGCAAGTGATGCACATGTATGATGTAAGTTAACAAAACCAGAATATGTATGGATACATAATTTGGGTAAATGAAAAAGATGCATGTTTATATTCCTTATGGGATATTTGGTAAACTGTTGAAGCTAACTCAAGGATGAGGCCATCACAAATAGTGATGGATATGCAATAAAGAAGTTGCATGCTAAAGGAGTTCCCTATGGAAGATCTGTTTGAAGACTATGTCAGGAAAAAAAAGTCACAACCTTAATGACTGTTGAGAATTAAGCAGTGAGCCACAAGCTTGTATGAATATATATACCAAAATCCCGGATTACATTTTGAAAAACATCATGTAATGAATAGAAGACTAATAAATGAATATTGACTATTCTGATAACAGAATGGTAATGTACAAGATGCACAGGTTCATGATCCATTATGAACAAAAAAAAAAGTTTCTTATTAAAGCATACTGTTGTATTCCAAAAAGGGTTAGGGTTAGGGTGAGGCCTAACCAAGGTGACTCAAGGAAAAGAGCAAGAAGATCCCAACATGGAGTAAATTGCAAAAGCAGAGAAAAGATAGTGAGGCCTTAGAAATAAATCAGCTAGACTGAAAAGTCCCAGGCGATGTAGAAATAATTTGAAGAAGGGGAGAGACCTCAATTATTTTCTTACTGTGTATTATTTTTTTTCGCTGGGATGAGAAAGCTAGTACGCTGATGAAAGTAAATGTTTTGACACCATAGTGATGAGGATTGTATTACTGCAGAAATAGTTGAGGACTCTTTGTATTGCACTCATGAAAACATTAAGGATAATGTGATGAAGTGCATACAGATATGCTAGGACATGTCTGAAAATGTTTTATTTATTTAAATGCTATGGTACTTGCATTTTTAATTTACATGACGACTGATGTCTTTATGATGTATGTCATGTGTAGAAATAAATAGATAAGAACTATTAAGAAAGACAGTTGCCAATAATGAACAACCTCAATCAGAGGATGACTATGAGAAGGTTCTTGTTGAAAGATTGTTGAAGGGACTTTAAAAATCCCCATGGAGCACCACTGATAGGATAATATCAGAGGGGGTGCTGACAACCAAAACTGGTATAAAAAAAATGTGCATGCCTATGTGGCACAAGGTATGAAAGGATTGGGTAAGAATCCCTTCTGTTATCACATATGTTTTTATGGAGGGGGTTTTTCCCTAGAAAATAGCCCCATGGCGAAAAAATGACAAATAAGAGGCTAAAAAACCACTTTTATCGTTTATCCTAAGTTTTGTGCTCGGGTGCATTGTGCTAAGGGGCGTGTAGATCTGGGCGGCTGAGATCTGCATGCTCAGATATACGACATAGAATCCATATCAGACCCCCC
>ML784813.1:811806-874381 GCA_009831015.1 Picea engelmannii
CCCACAACTCTAAACCTCTTACCTCCCCCCACCCCCTTCGAGTAGACCACTTACCTCCCTTTCTTCTTGCCAACACTTGTCCTCCACTCACTCATCTCTCTTCCCATCACATCCCCTCTTTCTTGTGTCACTTATCACCGCTTGCCATGTGTATCCCACTCCTGCCTCATGTTACATCTCCTTTCTACCTCCCACACTCGCTTCATGACACATGTCTCCCGTGTCGCTTCCATGCATGTCATTGTTGTCCCCACTATGCCAACCACTACAACCTCCCTTCTGCCTCGACATCACCTTCCTGTTCCATATCACCTATGTGCCTTTACATCTCAGCACCAGAGTCCTATCGTCCACGTTTTCCCGATCATCCTTCCTCCGATGCGTATTTCCACATGACCACCCATCGCATAGTTGATTCCCCGTCAACTCCACCTTCGTCCACCTGCCTGTCTTCCCTATAATCATCCAAGAAAGCACAAATGGAAAAGGAAAGGCTGCCACGACTTCCAATCACAGGCGTTGACTCTGCCCACTCAGATTCTGATGAAATAGTTAATGGAAACGAGGAAGGTGGGTGAGACTTTGGCTCCTTCCATAAATAGAAGGCCAGAGAGGGACAAATCGTGGAAGAAGACTATCAGTCTAGTTTGACAGAGATTGCGTATGACAGAATACTACATGGGTAGTCTGACTAATGTCTGCATGCGCATCCTGATAGAGAATCTCATCAATGCAAAGCCTTGAATGCATGACATTATCGCGTCTTAGGCATTTGGAGCCAGTTTTGAGTATATGTAGGCATTTTTTCCATTTTTTTCAGTGTCGATGGTTGAGCTATGCTCCCATATTGTAAAGTTTTAATGAAGCTCGAGTTCTTCTAGTTATATATCTGTATTTGAGACTTCATATTTAATGTAATTCAGTTTCCTTCCATCTCTCTGTAACAGTTGTGTTAGAAAACTCAGGCATGGACGATCCAGTCGAGGGTGGTTATGTTTTTGTGATGTAGGTTTGATCATAGGGACATCGTGACCAATTTTAATTAGTCTCTTGTGTTGTCTTTTCCCTCCAACATTGAATGAATCGGGCATGGATGATCCAGTTGAGTTTTTGTTATGGAATTGTGATGTATGTTTTATTTCAGTTCAGTGATAATTTCATTCAGTTCCTTGAAACTCTAAACCAAGAGGACCTTGTCTTCTGAGTTTTTCCTCCTTAGGTTGTTGGAAGACCGGACGTCCATAGCATACCTCTTCATTCTCCTCAATTTCTTCCCCATACTCACCCTTACTACAACTTACTGACCAAAATTAGATCAAGACCTCATCTGCTTATGCATACTAGCCCAGTTTTCTGAGTTAAAGCGATATAATCATGAGTCTGCATCCATTAGACCTCCTTTAAATTTATTCATTGTGACATACAAAATGATGGGTATTGGGCTTACCTTTGCTGCAATCAGGAGGTGACTTCTAGTACTAACATTTCCAGCGCCATTGCTAGGGACGAATTAAAGATTTTCCCTGGTATTGAACGAAAAAGCTTACTGGTTCTGAAGGTCCATCAAAACTTAGTACATCAAAGATTGCAACTATGCACCTAGAGACTCCACTGTTTCAGATGTGGCTTACAGAGGCAGACACACAAGGTCTACCCCACAACTAACTCTAGCAACACCTAAAGCTAACCCAAAGAAAATTGTCAAAAGACAAATGACCCCTCAGGAAGGTACTTTGACTACTGAACCAAGTATTTATGATGATTTTCACCATCCTCCTTTAGAAAATCCAATACTTGTTTCTCATTCTCATGTTATACCATCTACTAGAGTTTCCCGAAGTTTAAATTTTTGGAGTGTTCCTGTTGATTTCTCTCATCCTAGTCTAGGATTGGAAGGAGAAAGCCTTGTCACTCCTATATCCCTTTAATTTGTACCATGGTTTAAACCCAGTACCTCAGAATATTTTTCCACTCTGGGTTTTACCACTCCTTCCCCTGTTAGAGTAGTTGCATTTACAAAAACCCAAACCTTTGTTCCCTCAAGCCCTATATATTTTTCCCCAAATCCTCTGATGTTTCATTTTCCTCCCACAGGCTTAGTTCCACTCTCCCCGGTACGAACTCCATCTCCTCATGATTCCCCTCCAGCTATCATCCCTATGGCATGTCCTAATCCCCCTAGGAATAGAATGGATGCCATAGTGGTTGCGATATATACCCCTATGGTATTACCTCAGCCAATGAATGCTCTCCCTGTTGGAGACTACCTAAAATACATGCCCAAATTCATAGGAGAAGAAGACATAATTTCTCAAGAACACCTCGCTTCCTTCTACAGTTATGCAGACAATCTAAATATTGAAAACAAGGATGTGTGGATGAGAGTCTTTGTCCAGAGCCTTGATGGTGAGGCTAGGAAATGGTTTAGGGGATTGAACATTGGATCCATTGTTGAGATTGAGGCTTTAGATGATTTATTATTGAGGCAATGGGAGGATAAAAAAGACTTTATGTATTATATCACAGAGTTTGGGTCCCTGAAAAGAAAAGAGGGAGAGTCTGTCTCTGAATTTTCCAAAAGATTCAACAAAATGTATAATAAGATCCCCGCTGAAATAAATCCTACAGAAGCCTCTACCAAAATTACTTATGCTAGTTCTTTTGACCCTGATTTTTGCCTCTTGTTGAGAGAGAGGAGAGCTACTTCCTTGGCTCATATGCAATATGCAATCATAGAAATATATTCTAATGTGTTGGCAGTTGACAGAATTAGAAATAAAGCTGATAAAGACCGAGGAAGGGGGATATCTGAAGCTTCAACCTTTGGTTCCTCTGCATCCCATCCTCAAGTAGATGAATTAACCGAGATGGTAAAATCTATTTCTGCAGAGATGGAGAAGATGAAATTTGAAGGGAAGTAGAGTTATAAGAATACCCAAAATGTTGATAATAGAGGTAACTTTAGAAGACCAAACAATACCCCTCAGATACTTCCAAGAGATCCCAAAAATAGAGATATCGATGATCAGAAAATCCAAACCCCTCTCCAAAATAATCTTGTTGCTAATGTAGAAGGAGAGGAGGAAGAGCTTGACCCTAAAATCCATTGCCTTGGTGACACCTCCCCATTTCCCCATTTTACCCAATGCACCTATGAGAAGTCCCTCATGGACAGACAAATAAATGAACTGAGTAAAGGGGAGAATACCAATAATAGTCCCAATAAATATAATATCAGGTCCAAGAAGAAAGAAGGGAAGTCCTACATCCCTGATCAGCCTTCCAGAGAAGAGAAACCTACCAAATACACAACAAACAGCAGCAAGGAGAATAAATCACAAAACCCCTCACCAATAACCAAAGGTCCTATCCCATAAGTGAGAGAAATTATGAAGCCCTCCTCCTCCTTTAACTTTGAGCATGAAATTCAAAAGATTAGGATCCCTGTACCCCTTTCAGAGCTAGTCAAGCATGAGGATTTTAAAAGGTCTCTCTCTAAACTGTTGCAACCTGAACCTTCATCTTATTCCACAGACTCAGTAAACCTTCAATATGAAAATCCAACAGTCATCCTAGGTCCCTTGATAGAATACAAAGATGATTCATCCCCTCCCTTCTATACGTCTCTGAACATACATGATAAGGTATTGCATAATTGTTTGATGAACTCAGGGGCATCTCATAATCTCATGCCCAAAATTGTCATGGATGAGCTGGGACTAGAAATCACAAAAGCTTATCACGACTTGTATTCTTTTGATTCAAGGAAAGTGAAATGTCTTGGGCTCATCAAGGATCTGGTTGTGACCTTGTTCCAGTTGCCCATGAAGAGTGTGGTCATGGATATCGTAGTATCTAATGTTCCCCCTAATTTTTGTCAATATCTTCGATAAAAAGACTTGGGGGAACTTTGCAAATGGACCTCACATATGATACCATTCCCGTGTTTGGGGGGGAGCATAGAAGACTGTACAGAGAAGCTCATTTGGCCTATATTATTAGTGATGAAACAGACCCCGCCAATCATCCTATTTTTTCACTTGATACTAATTTGGGATCCAGCTTATTACAGCTCATTGATGCCCCTGATCCCCCTCTCAAAATCAGAAAGCAATCCCTTACTCTCTGTGAAGATTCTCCTCCAATTACCTATGTTTGGAAAATGTTCTTTGATGGAGCTTCTTCTAGGGAAGGTGTTGGTGCTGGAGTGGTCCTTGTTTAACCTATCCAAGAAATTATATCTCTTACCTACAAGTTAGAATTTGGAGCTACAAATAATGTGGCAGAATATGAAGCTCTTGTTTTGGGTTTGAGGGCTGCAAAATATATGGGGATTGAAGAGCTATCAGTGTTTGGGAATGCTGAGTTAATTATCCATCAGATTAGAAACATTTATCAAGCCATGCACCCTCGGCTTAGAAGTTACAGAAATGAAGTCTGGGATCTAATTGATAGTTTTTTCTTGGCTTTCAACATTTCATTTGTTCCAAGAGAAGAGAATTCCATGGCCGATTCTCTGGTTGTTTCGGCAAGTAATTTCAGACAAATTACTTGCCGAAACAACCAATTTGCCACCCAAATTTGGGTATGATGTAGAAATGAAATATAGACCCTATATACCTAACAATGTTAAGCATTGGAAAGTGTTTGAGGATGATCTTGAAATCAAAAGATTCCTGGAGATTGTTGATGAGTTTTCTTCATTACACATTGATCGGGATCTTGATGCTGAAATAAATCCTCATGATAATGCTTTTCTGAACAAAATTAATAATCATCATATTTTCCAGCTGCCCAACAACCATATCCCAAAGGGACTAGTTCCTTTGGAAAGACTATTTGACAGAAATAATGTGGTAGTAAAGGGAAAGATTTCAAATGAGAATTATGATGTGGATGAGTGCAATATTGGCACAGAGGGGGATCCAAAGTTTGTCAAGTTGTCAAGTAGTTTGTCAAAGGAACAAAGGGTCGAGTATGCTCAACTATTGAAAGAATCTATTGATGTGTTTTCCTGGACTTATGAATATCTCAGAACATATGACACCAATTTCATTGATCATAAGATCCCATTAAAAGAGGAGGCCAAACCATTTAGGCAGAAATTAAGACAAATAAATCCTATGTTGTTTCCTATTATGGAGAGGGAGGTAAAAAATATCTTGGACACCCAGATCATTGTCCCCTTGAGATACTCTGAATGGGTAGCCAACTTAGTCCCAGTAAGGAATAAGAATGGAGAAATCAGACTCTATGTTGATTTTAGGAACCTGAACAGAAGCTCTAAGAAGGACAATTACCCTTTTCCAAAGATGGAACACATATTGCAGAGGGTGATAGGTGCAACCAAGATTTCCATGATTGATGGATTTTCTGGCTATAATCAAATATTTGTCCTACCCGAAGATAGGGAAAAGATAGCCTTCACCACTCCTTGGGGCACATTCATGTATGCCAAAATTCCCTTTAGACTGATGAATGCGGGAACAACCTTCCAATGATACATGGACATCGCCTTCATTGGAGAAAGAGATAAATTTGTGGTCATCTATTTGGATGACATTACAGTTTTATCCAGGTCTGATAAAGAAAATTGTCAAAATATGAGAAAGGTATTCTTGAAATGCAGAAGGTTTGGTCTCTCCCTTAATCATAAAAATTCATTGTTTTCCATGCAAGAGGGAAAATTGTTGGAGCACATAGTGTTAGCTGAAGGGGTCAAGATTGATTCAAGTAGAGTGGAATCTATCCAAACCTTGTCACTTTCTAGATCCAGGAAGGAGGTTTAGTCCTTCTTGAGAAAAATTAATTTTCTAAGAAGGATTGTATCATTTTTTTCCGAATTAGTAAAGCATATCATAGCTATGCTCAGGAAGGGGAGTGAAGTAAAATGGACTGTTGAGTTCAGAGAATCCTTCAACCAAATCAAGAAGGAATTCACTGAGGCACCTGTGCTAATCATTCCTGATTATTCCAAGGATTTTTTGATATTTTCCTTTGCCTCTTTTGACACAGTGGCAGTTGTTTTATTGCAGAAGAATGTTGAAGGGTTGGAGCAACCCATTTCCTTTTTCAGCGGAGCACTAAGGGATGTTGAGACCAGATGTGACATCATGGAGAAAGGGGCTTATTCTTTGGTGAAGGCTCTCAAATATTTCAAAGTCTTTGTTTTGCATTCAAAGGTCGTTGCATATGTTCCTTCAGCTTCTGTGAAATACATTCTCATTCAGCCTGACATAGAAGGAAGAAGGAGAAAGTGGATTGCCAAAATCCTTGAGTTTGATCTGGAAATAAAACCCACCAAACTAATTAAAGACCAGGGTTTAGCCAACCTATTGGCTGGATCTAATTGTGAATCTTTTGGGGTTAACTCCATCCACACTTGCTTATAAAATCAGCAAGTTGAGTCGCCTCATACAGACCCACAAATCGGCCCTACATTGGCAGAATTTGCTTGGTACAAAGACATTATATTTTTTCTGCAAGAGTTAAGTCCCCCGGATGGAATGGGGAAGAGCAAGGATAGAGCCTTAAAGCTCAAAGCAATTAGATATTCTCTTATTGACCAGGTTTTGTACTGGAAATACCCTTTATAAGTGCTTCTGAAATGTTTAGACCCACAAGAAGCCCAAAAAATTATGTTTGATTTTCATGACAGCCTATATGGGGGTCATCATTTTTGGAGGACCATAGCATATGATATTCTCAGGGCTAGATATTTTTGGCCTACTCTATTCACCGATGTCTGTGAAAAAATCAAGGCTTGTGTTAAGTGTCAAAAATTCTCTAGAAAACAACAACTCAAGTCCTTTCCATTGAAGCATGTGGTAGATTTAGGACCCTTTCAGCAGTGGGGTCTAAATTTTATTGGGGAAATTCATCCTGCTTCAAGTGGTCATCACAGGTGGATCTTGACCGCAACAGATTACTTCACCAAATGGATAGAAGTTGTCCCCACAAGAAGTGCTTCTCACAAAGTAGTCATTGGTTTTCTTGAAGATATTATAGCCAAGTTTGGTTGCCCGAAAAGGATCGTCACTGATAATGTTGCATCTTTCAAGGCTGAACCATTGATCAAATTCTATGAGCGTTTCAGAATTTCATTGAACCACTCCACCCCCTACTATCCCCAAGGAAATGGACTAGTAGAGTCCTCTAACAAGAGTCTTATAAATATTATCAAAACACTGCTAGAGGAAAACAAGAAAGCATGGGATTCAAATCTCAAATTTTCTCTATGGGCCGAAAAAGTGACAACAAAGAGATCTCTTGGTATCTCTCCTTTTCAGCTCGTGTATGGAGTTGAGGCCATCATTCCTTCTCAGCTCGCCTTTCCAGTGGAAAAATTCTTTCAGGACTACCAAGGAGAGCCTAATGATATGATCAGAAGAATACAACAGCTGGTAGAAGTGCAGCAGACTAGAGAGAAGATGCTAGACAAAGCACATGAACATCAGCAGAAGATCAAGCAGGCTTTTGACAGGAAGAACAATAAAGAGGATTTCCAGTTGGGAAATCTAATACTCAAATGGGATGCACCCAAACAGGATAGGGGAAATCATGGTAAATTTTAAGCCCTCTGGATTGGACCCTTCAAAGTTTCTAAGGTATTTCCAAATAACACTTACAGGTTGCAGAATTTGGAGGGTGAGGATGTTTTTGGTAGCCCTGTTAATGGGAATTCTCTGAAAAAGTTCTTTGTTTGAGCCATGAGTGGCTCCTTTGCGCCATTGTAAATATTATTTTCTTTCTGTACTAATGGCTGAATCCACAACCCAACAGTAAGGCGAATAAATCTGTGAGTTATTGACATCTCACAGGGAGCAATCCATCCCCCATGGAGCCTAATTTTATCACATATCTTTGTATGGAGGGGGTTTTCCCTAGAAAATAGCCCCATGGCAAAAAAATTAAAAATAAGGGGCTAAAAACCCACTTTTATCATTTATCCTAAGTTTTGTGCACAGGCACGTTGTGCAAATGGGCGCATAGATCTCAACGGCTGAGATCTGCGCACTCAAATCTACGATGCAGGATCCATATCAGACCCCCCCCCTGACATTCTACCTTTAAGAAGGGGGCAGGGGTCCGAGTTGGTGGTTTTTTAGCACAGGACCCCACTATCATGGCACTTCCTCATTAACTCGAACCCCCGCTCGCTCAAAACCTCTTACCACGTCTCCCCCCCCCCCTCCAAGTAGACCACTTATTGCCTTCTCTTACCACCCTCACTTCCTACCAACACCTGTCCTCCACTCACTCATCTCTCCTCCCATCACATACCCTCTTTCCTATGTCGCTTATCATCGTATGCCATGTGTATCTCACTCCCACCTCATGTTACATATCCTTTCTACCTCCACCACTCGCTTCATGACTCATGTATCTCATGTCACTTCCATTATGTCATTGTTCTCCCCACTGCGTGATGCAGGGGCATCGCTCCCAAGCTATCCATGCGCCAGTCATCCATCCCACTCAGCACATTCAAAGTGCGCATTCAAAGAAGAGAGGCACCAGTCCTCTCACATTTTGAATTTGATTTCAATGTAATTAATGTATGTAAGGCCATGGAGCCATAGAGCCATGCCTTTGATTAGGTTGTAGTTAAATAAGGCCTTTAATGGTTGTAAGGCTGAGATCTAGATCCAATATGTACTAGACAGCCATTTAATGGTAAATTCAATGTAATTGAATAGGGTAGATGAGATGGAGGTAAGAGATCGAAGAGCCCCCTCATGTAAAATATCTTTTGATCTTGTTTTGAGTAGAGTCGAGAGATATGATAACTCTACGATAGTTAGAGAAGAGAATAGAGGAGAGACGAGACTCTGTCATAGTCTGAGCTCAGAAACATATTGTAAAAGGGGCATTTTATATTAATACAAATAGTAGTTTCCTGCATGTTATTATGTGGTTGCATAAATGTCTTTGTGTGTTCATTATATGTTGTAGATGTATGGTTAGGTATGAATTTGCAGGGATAGAAAAAATTCATTGTCTGTTGGGTTCTTTGATTCAGGTTGGGTTCTTTGAGTCTTCATGCCAAGAGGGTGTGACAGAATGTTTCAGGTTCTGAAAGCCAGTGCCTAGATGCACTCCAGAATTCTATGGAATTTGGGCAAGGACGTGCCAGGAGGGTGCGCCAGCTGAAGTTTTAAGCTCAGGAAGGAAGCCTCAAGGTTGTTGAATACCTTGGAGGTAGGACTGTGCAGAGGAAAGCACAGAAGAAGACAGAATCTTTGAGGAGTTCTGTAGAGCTCTGTCAGGAGGGCATTGAGCAGATGCATGGGTTGTATTGAGGAGAAGAACTCTATCTTGAGTTCAGAGAAGATAGAAATTCTGAGGAATTATGGGAAAGCTCTACTAGGAGGGCATTGACCAAGTGCACAAAGCGCACAGGATAACTCTGCTTAGAGTTCGTTTAAGGGAACAAAATCACTGAGGGATTTTGCAGGGGCTCCGCCAGGAGGGCGTTGAGTTTTTGCACAGGAAGAACTCTTAGAGTTCTGAGGGAGAAGGAAGTGTCAAGAGGACCTTCACAGGGTTGTTGAATACCCTGCAGACTTAGCAAGGAGTTGCTTGAGCAAGAGACTGCCAAGAGGGCATCAGATTCTCCATCTGAGGGAGAGAAAAGGGTTAAGTCCCTTAGAGGTCTGAGCAACAGAGAATCTCAGGATAGAAAACACCTTCATGTGTGCAGGGACCCTATAGGAATCACAGAGGTTGTGAAAACCTTTCAAGGTTTCAGAGAAGAGATGCTCAGGAGGAAAAGTGCTTTTGTGCACAAGAGCGACCGCTGCAAGGAGTGCGGAAGTCAAAGGATCCTTCGAGGATTCAAAGAGAACAAAGCTCAGGAGGGAGAGTTCTTTCATGCACAGAGCCCTGCAAGTATCACAGAGGCTAAAAGGAGACCCTTTGGAGGGTTTGAGTTTGAGGAAGCTCAGGAGGGAAAGCGTCTTCAATAACGCAGATAGAAGCTGTGAGTAGAGGCTTCATAGCAGGGACAAAATCCGAGGCCTTTTGAAGCATTTGAAATATTCCAAAGTGAAGGAAGAAGCATAAGCTCAAGGGAGGAGCTATAGTTGCCATCAATTTAGGTGCTGGAAAAAGATCTGGACCGTTGGAGTTTCACATCCAGGCACAGGTAGGAAAGCATAGTGCAGGAGGAAGAGATCTGGGCCGTTAGATCTCATGTAGATAGCCGATAGCCATCGGATCTGTGAAGTGTTGCATGAGATTTAACTCTCATATGCACAGAGGAGAAGACCCGTCAAAGTATTGAAACGTTGAAAGCATCGGGACCATCCAACAGGAGGACACGTGGCAACGATCGTGGCATCAGGAGAGTCCTAAAAAGGCCATTTCAGCATTCTGGGTATCGGGGAATGCAAAGGGAAAGAATTTGGTATTCTTGACCTGCGAGATCCCAAAAGGATATGAGTCATTGGATGCGGGAGGATCACAGTCCTTGATCTCCCTTTGACTTGGTATTTCAGTATTTTGGGGACCGGGAAGTCCAAGGAGCAAGGGTCGAGCAACCTTGCATCGCGGGATCATGAAATGCGAAATCCCGAAGGTGTTGAAGAGACATGGAGGAAGTTAGCATTTCGGCATACCTGGATTCGGGATTTCAAAATTTCTAAAGGCAAGGAGTCTGTGCTCTTGGGTTAGAAAACCCTGAAGTCACAAAAGCATGACGTATCCTTGGAGCGGAACAGGTAGGCGGGGATTTTGGGTTTCGGCATACCAGGGATCCCACAGACAGAGAACCGGGAAACTTCACATCGAAGTCCCAAAGTCGCGAAACACAACACATCCTTTGGAGGAGAAAGTGGCCAAGGATTCGGCATTTTGGGCATCGAAACTTCGGTCGTCCCGATGAGTAAGAGTCGGGGCTCTTGGTGTTGAAAACCCCGAAGTAGGCTGCGGTCACATGGACCGAGATATGGCCCAATGGGATAATCACTGTTGAGCGCCATTTGGGCATTTTGGCATTTCAGTAATCAGGGGATTGAGGAGGCAGATACTCTCGACAGTAGGGCTCATGGAGTCCTGAAACCCGAAATTACTTTTTGAGAAAAGACTGAAGGTCATATTCAGTGACCATGGAAAGGAGAAACTTGTGCCTGATGCATGTTCATGCAGGAGGGGTTTCAAAAGGACCTATGGATCGAATGTTGAGGTTCTTATAGGGATCTGAAAGAGCCACTTCGGCTCAGGGAAGATTTGAAATGATCCTGTGAGCATATATCGGCCCGAGGGCTGTAGGTTTGCATCACTGCGCCTACCACTACAACCTCCCTTCTGCCTGCACGTCACCTTCCCGTTCCATATCACCTCTGCACCGTTACATCTCATCGCCAACGTCTTGTTGTCCACATTTTCCCAATCATGCTTCCGCTGATGCGCCTTTCCACATGACTTCCCATTGGCTAGTCGATTCCCTGTTAGCTCCACCTTTGTCCACCTGCCGCCACGACTTCCAAGTGCAGGCATTGACTTTTCCCACTCAGATCCTGATGAAACAGTTAATGAAAATGAGGAAGGTGGGTGAGACTTCATCTCCTTCCATAAATAGAAGGCCAGAAAGGGACAAATCGTGGAAGAAGACTATCAATCCAGTTTGACAGAGATTACGTTTGACATAAGACTGCATGGGCAGTATAACCAACGTCTGCATGTGCAGCTTGATAGAGAAGCTCATCAACGCAAATCCTTGAACGCATGAAATGATCGTGTCTTACGTATTTTTAGCCAATTTTGAGTATATGTAGGCATTTTTTCCATTTGTTTTAGTGTCGATGGTTGAGCTACGCTCTCGCATTGTAAAGTTTTAATGAATATTTGGTTCTTCTGGTTATGTATATGTATTTGAGACTTCTTGTTTAATGTAAGTCATCTTCCTTCTGTCTCTCTGTAACAACTATGTTAGAACACTCGGGCATGGACGATCCAATCGAGGGTGGTTATGTTTTTGTGATGTAGGTTTTATCACAAGGACATCAGGATCAGTTTTAATCAGTCTCTTGTGTTGTCTTTTCCCTCCAACACTAAATGACTTAGGCATGGATGATCCAGTCGAGTTGTTGTTATTGAATTGTGATGCATTTTTTAATTCAGTTCCCTGAAACTCTAAACCAAGCAGATCTTGTCTTCTGATTTTTTCCTCCTTAGGCTGTTGGAAGACCGAACATCCATAGTAGACCTCTTCATTCTCCTCAAGTTATTACCCCTACTCACCCTTACTACAACTTACTAACCAAATTTAGATAAATACCTCATCTACTTATGCATACTAGCCTAGTTTTCTGAGTTAAAGCGATATAATCCTGAGTCTGCGTCCATTAGACCTCCTTTAAATTTATTCATTGCGACATACAAACTGATGGGTACTAGGCTTACCTCTGCTGCAATCAGGAGGTGACTTCTAGTGCTAACACCTTCTGAAATGTTTTATGGTCTTAATGTTATGTATGGAATGTTGAAAGGCATTTGTATGCCTTGGATACCCAAGTAGGGTATGATTCAGGAAGGAGAACCTGAATGATGGAGGTGTGAATATCTGGTAGTAAAGATTGGTTGTAATCCTCAGAAGAATTCATGAACTGATATGTCATGAATACATGGACCAATAAAGGAACGATTGGAAACAAAAGTGCTCATAGATATCACGTTGCATGGAATTTCTTCCAAGAAATGCATGTTTGCATAAAGGACATACAATGGATTTCCCATTGAGGAAGGAGTACCTTCCAACATTTCTACTTACATTGTAAAGGTGTTAGAGAAAACCAATTTTTGGTGGCCATGAATGTTGGCAACCTGGTTATTAATGAAGGAGGAATGCTTAAAGTCATTCATGTGAAACTTGTGGTTTCATATGTACTGAATTGGGATCATGATCATCCTGTAGCCAAAAGCATAGTCCTGTTGCAACAATGAATGAGAATAATAAGCCACGTGGTTGAAATCTTGGATAAACTCCAACACACCATGGAAAAGTACTTGTCGAAAAGTTTGGGAAACTTAAAATCAATGCAAGGGTGCATTGTGTATGAATGTGGCCACGAATGTTGACGCATTCATTAAAATCAATTGATATTTGAATTACATTTTGAAAACTTTGGTAGGCTGAAATGATGCATAGGTAAGGGATGATGTATCATTTTTCTTGGTATCCTTGAATAGATGAAAATGACTTGGACTGTTAGTATGCTTGACTTTGAAGAGGTAATGTGCATGAAAACTAACATTTTGTTAGGCTAAGGAATGTTGAAATTGCAGGAGGAAATGGGTCTTGGATATGGTAGTATTGTAAGCCCATAAGGAAGACCAACTTCCTACTAAGCCAAACTGCAAGGAATGTTAAAAGTGGAGGAAGAAAAGGAGTCTTGAATATGGTAGCATTGTAAGCCATAAGGAATACCAATTGCCTATTGAGCCAAACCGCTATGGGAAGGAAAGTCCCATAATTATGAATCTAGTTCCTGTGCAAAACAAATATGAGAACAAAATGTGGAATTTGGAAATCTATGGGTGACAGATTTACAAGCAAATTTTTTGAATTTAAAATTTATGATGTCTCATGAATTTTTGTATACCTATGATACAGGTAAAAAGGGAAAGATATGTGAAGAGAGCAGAGATGAGAAACTGAGCTCTCGGGTTCAAGGGAGAACTGTGGGAAAGAGTATAATCCAATCGCATGAAATAGAGACTAACAGTTTGTTTGGATGTGTAAAGAATGAATTGTCGGGAGAAGGAGAGTAACCTTCATCCCTATCTATTACGATACTGGGAGAAGGATAGTAACCTTCATCCCTATCTATTACGGTCCCTATCTATTATGGTGGCGGGAGAAGGAGAGTAACCTTCATCCCTATCTATTACGGTGCCAGGAGAAGGAGAGTAACCTTCGTCCCTATCTATTACAGTGCAGGGAGAAGGAGAGTAACCTGCGTCCCTATCTATTATGGTGCCAGAAGAATGAGATTAACCTTCATCCCTATATGTTATGGTGCTAGGAGAAGGAGAGTAACCTTCGTCCCTAACTTTAGCTAAGCCAGAAGGCTGTCAAGCTGTAAAACATGAAAAATAGCTACTGTTGATCCATGAGAACCCCGCGGTAAGCCATGATCACCTAGAATATGTTGTGTTGAGGTAACACAAACCGGAGGGATGCCTCAACTATAAGAATCGATAGAGTCTCTGGAATTCTTTATGTGCGATAAAAACCTTGGCAAGGAAAGATGGATCACCTGAGGGACTGTATAGCAGGGAAGGGGATGCCTTAGCCTGGGCCTAGATGGTGAGTGACCGCAAGGAAGAGGAGACCATGATAGTTCTTTTAAAATATTGGGATCATGCACACGATGGGTAATTATTCCTGTGCGAGAAAACCTTGGCAAGGCAAGATGGATCACCTGAGAGACTGTATAGCAGAGAAGGGGATGCCTAAGCCTGGGCCTAGAGGGTGAGTGACCACAAGGAAGATGAAACCTTGATAGTTATTGTAACTATTGATGGGTATCATGCACCCAATGTGTATGTCAAGGAAAAATAATGAGTCTGGATAACAAAACAACCATGTGGATACAAATCCACAAACTGCGCAGATAATTATTGTGATAAGATTATGAAATTTTCCTAGAAATTTTATGCAATGTTTTCGCATAAGACTATGATTAACGTGCTTGTTGTCCAAGAATTATTCAAAGAAGGTGACCAATATTAAAGGTCTGAAAAAGGACCTAACCGAGGAAGAAGGATCAATATTTCTGAAATAGCTAAATGAGAAAGGCATGACAGGTGTTTTTGAGAAAGAACACCGAGGACGGTGTTCCTTTAAGGGGGAGGGAATTGTAACACCCATGTTTCCCCCATATTGTAATTAATCATAAAATAGGATTACCATGATAAGGCATTTGGAAAATGTAATTGTATTATTGTTACACTGTCCATAATTGACTGTTGGGGGGTGAAGCCTTGAAGTACGAGCCATGATATCTCTAGAGGAAAGAAATTAGTTAATATAGAAAGGACCAGTGGTTGAATCATCAACCACCCCGATGAATGGAAGCATGGTCTAGTTGTAGGATGTCAACTCAAAGTACCATAGAGACCTGTAGACCCGAGCTTCCTTCTGACAGAAGGAACAGGATAGGTCTGAAACCTTCTAGAGGAGGGAAGGTAAGATACATACAGAGACAGCAAGAGAGGATACACAGGACGAGAGAACAAGCTCCTAAGGGAGATGTGCGAGCCCAAAGGAAGTGCCAAGAAAATGGCCTGAAGGACTCGAACATGATCTTGATGCTGAGGAAGCTTCTAATAAACCTCGCAGGGTCACTGTGACAGAGAGAGTTTCTCTGAGAGATGGCGTAAATTCCCTAGTGATATCATGGCTTGGCACGAGGGTGGCCAGAATGCTAAGAATGAATGCCTTTGAGCCTATGGTTGGGTGGAAAGGCGCACACCCACAGTCAGTTGGTTGGATGAAACTTGTAATAGATAAGTATTCTCATACCCTATGAAATTAAGCTATAATTATGTAATGAAATGGGATATACTGTGAATGACCCAGGGATGTGTATGTTTGCTTAATGGTTATACTCTATCTCTTTATTCTTGTTTAAATTTTCTATTTAAGCAAGTATGGATTGGACATTTTTTGTATTCATAAATGCTTGCACCATGTGGTGGCTTAAGCTGGATCCACAAACTGTGAGTTCGTCGACCTTGGGCACAGTTTCATGTATGCATGTCGACACTCCTAGTCGTTTTGAGTCCCTTGGAGGAGGGATTCTGTTAAATCTTAGTAGAGATAGTGCACGTATGCATAGACTCTCTATGAGGCAAGAAGAGACCGAGAACCACTTAAGTTCTAGAGTTGAGGAATGAATGTAAGGGGTGCGTGGAAGGATTCCTCCAAGAATTATGTTCAAGAGAAAGAGCGCAAAGCTCTTAAGCCTTTCAGAGGTAAAAAATATCAGGAAGAGTAGCGAGGCTAACATATCGAAAGGGAAGGTTCCCTTTTTTTGAAGACGAACGGACGAAATCTCTTCGGAATAAGCCACGGTCTGTTGTGACCGTTGGATATGAGAAATAGCATGGGATTTAACCCTTGGAGTCATTCGGACTTCGCGATTTCGGAAAACTAAGAAAGTTCATCGTAAGGGAGGTAAAATCCTTGAAGTCCCAAAGTTAACTTTGAGCCTTAGATCTGAGGATGCCTGGGAACCATCTCGACCATCAGATCTAGGAGGTGGACGATAGTCAAGTCACCAGAACTACCCATGACTTAAGAATCTGACAGGGGAGATGGATGTGAGTTGTTTAATAGGAGGAGAGGCCATCTCGGTCATCAGATTGACTCAAATACTCACTAGAGTTACCGAATCAAACACCAACCACTAGATTTAATCGATAGTTTGGAATCATTACTGAGTGCGAAGGTGAATTTCACAGACCTTCTAGTTCACGACCCGTAATCAACACAGGTCGTTGATTTCCTTAGGGATGGAAGATCAACAAATAGGATTAGACTAGAGTCGAGCGAGCACTTCTCAGATTGCGAAGGTGGGACCCCACAATCACTGTGAACCATCAATCTATGAATGGAGATTGAGTGTGAGGAATCATTTTGGAGCACAAAGGTGAAAATAGTGGACGCGCTAGTTCACGGCCCGCAATTCACTAACGTCATTGATATCGTCAGGCTAGACGATCAATGAATCCGGTTAGACCAGGTTGGGTGAACACTTTCCAGATTGTGGAGGTTGAGTTCTCTTATAAAGAGCATGCATGTTGGGGCCCCACAATTACTATGAACCTTCGACCTTCGATCTGAGTTTGAAGAGATCCCTGAAACGAAAGGATTGTGTCGGAAATCGAAATCCTTAAAGAAATCAAGATCAGAAGAGATAACACTTGCAGGTGTGTAGATGAAGTCCAAGAGACAGACCCGTAGAAGGGGTAAGGGTCGAGGCCTTTGAACCGTTAGCAAATATTCTAAGTCAGAAGAGATCATAAGCTCAGGAGGAGGAGCGATAGTGGTCATTGGATCACAGCAAAGAGGACCAATAGCCGCCTGATCAAAGCAAGGTGCCCGAGCCTTAGTTCTTCACACATGCAGGAGAGTGGAATTACCAAAGTCCCGAAGTAGTTTGGGACCATTCATTATCAAGAGAAGGAGATCATGATCGTTCCTCACAAGGAGACACATGTCAGTAGATTGCAAGCTTTGGATAATCGCTTCGAGAGGTTTCAGTTGAGATTTGAGAATCACGAAATCTGGAGAGAAAAGTAAACGTCAGTCGTTGGATCTAGAGGACAGGTGGTGTAAGTCTGTGGGCTCTAGGTAAAGACCCGAAGTAGGTCCTGTTCGTTGATCACCAGAAGGGGTATGTGTATATAGATCAGAGTCTCTGAATGAACGCACTTCGGAAGGAAACGAGTGCGTAGAAGCTTGAAACTCCCGACAGTCGAAGAGTCGAAGTAGATCTTGTCTATTGGCCGGCAGGAGATATGTGTCGATAGATAGAAGACTTTGGGGAAAAATAATTCGGAGGTTTCCAAGTGAGGAGTCAGAAAAACTCCTGAAGCCCTGAAATCTGAAGAGCCAAAAGGCCGACAAGAATCTGGATCGTAGATCCAGAAGGGCACATGGCGACAGATTGTGAACTCCGGGTGGAAACACTCCAGGAGAACGCGAAAGAAAAGAGTTTTAAATCGTCGAAGCCTAAATAGCCGAAGCAGCCAGGAATCGTCGATCTGCGGGAGGACACATGTCATCATATCACGGACTCCGAGTAAAACTATTACGGGAGAAACAAAGAGTGAGGAAAACTTAGATCTGAGATCTCTGAAGGAAGAAATCCTGAAGGAGACAAGGGTCATTGATTTAGAGAGGAAACGCATTAATAGATCACGAGATTTGGGTGAATCGCACCGGGGTTTCAGTTGCGAATTGAGATTCTTGAACCTTGAAGACCCAAAGTGAATCTGGACTACCAGATAGAGAGGGATGCGTGGTGATAGATCGTGGAATCTGGAGAAATCTGTTCGAGAGTTTTCAGTTGATATTTGAGACTCCTGAAGTCCAGAGAGCCGGAGAGTTGAAGTAAATCTCAATCATCCGATCATCCTAAGTAGATATCAGTTGTTAGATCGTTCGAAGTAAATCTCAAGTGTCAAATCGTCCGAGGTGAATCTGGACCATCTGATCCAGAAGAGACGTGGTGTATATCAGTGGATTCTAGGTAAAGTCTCGAAGTAATTCATAGCCATCAGATCAAGAGGACATGTGGCATAAATCTATAGATTTTGGGTAAAGACCCAAAGCAATCCTTAACCATCCAATTCAAGTGGACACGTGGCAGGAATCTGCTTACTTCGAGGGGAAGTGAAGTTTGATATTTGAGATCTCATAAGTCCAGAGACCCGAAGGAAATCTCGATCGTTCATCGATAAAAGAGCCACAAGACCGTTGATCTAGTTAAAAGGTCAAAACCTCAAAGCAGAGGTAGAGCCATTGATTGAGAAGGACAGGTTTCCACAAATCATCGAATCTGGAAGATTGACATACGAAAGAAAGGAAATTTTGAGACAAGATAATTCCGAAGTCAAGAATTCCTAAACAAATCACATTCGTTGATTTGAAAGAGCTCAGATCCGATCTGCATCTTTGAAAGGGATAGATATGAGCCGTCAGTTCAGAGGCACCATCAAGATCATGAGATCGACAGTCCCGTAGCATTGCAGGGATCGGAGATGTGAGAAATTTAAAGATTTGAGGGCGGGACGCAATCCAAACCACAGTTTTGAAGAAAGGACACATGGAGGCTCGAGGAGAATTGCGGGCCGAAAGGTAGTTTGGATTCAAACCTCCTTTGGCCACGCCTACAATTGTGTGTTTGTGTGAGTTTATTCCCCAAGGTCACCTCAAGGAGGGGCTTATTAGAAAAGGGGCTAGCACCCAAACTCAAATATTCTCGAAGAACGAAGGGAAGGTTGTGGGTACCATTAGACCTAGACCCGGAAGTCGAAAGGGTCTACATTTAATTACAGAGTGAGACAATCAAGGTCTTAGAGAGTCATTTGGCTTCAAAATCGAAGATCCTTGACCGGGAGGTCGAACTGGTTCCCTGACTTTCCAAATTAGAAACCATGAATGGAGAATCTATCCTTTAAGAAAAGCAAAAATGTTTATGCCCCGTCATGGGTGGGTTACACTTTTCACGTAGATTCATCTGAAGAGGCATCACTGAAAATATGTGTGGTCTCTGACTCAATGCATCAACCACTCTGTTCATTGTTCCTTTTATGTAACTAATCTCGAAATCATACTCTCTAAGCAATTCTGACCAACGTCGTTGTCATGCGTTCAAGTCATTTTGCGTAAAGATGTGTTGTAAACCACAGTGGTCCGTTTTTAGTTCAAATTTTTGTCCAATAAGGTAGTGTCTCCATACTCAAGTAATACACAATGGATAACAACTCCAAATCATGCATCACATAGTTCACCTCATGCCTTCTCAACTTTCTCGAGCTGGAAGCGATCACTCAACCATATTGCATCAAGACTCTGCCTAAGCCTTCCCTAGATGTATCATTGCATACCAAGAAATCCTCATCCATGTCAGGGATCTTTAGTTTCGGTTTTGTCACCAACAACTCCTTGAGCCTCCGAAATTATTACGTGCATTTCTCGGTCCAAACAAACTCCTTGTTCTTCTTCTGCAATTCTATAATTGGATTTGCTATCTTCAAAAAACCCTCGATGAACCGTCGATAGTATCCCGCTAAACCCATGAAGCTACGCACTTATGGAAAATTTGTCGGCGCAAGCCATTCCATAATAGCCTCGATCTTTGTTGGATCCACAATAATACCTTCGTCAGATATGACATGCCCTAAATAATAAATCTTCGATTGATAAAATGAGCATTTTGACAGCTTCCAAAACAAATTGTTCTCTCGTAGACACTGTAGTACCAAGCACAAGTGTTCATCATGCTCCTCCATCATCCAAGAATATATCAAAATATTGTCAATGATTACTTGGACTAACTTGTCCAAGTATTCTAGAAACACTCTGCTCATCAAACTCATAAATACCCCTAGGGTGCTTGTCAGTCCAAACGGTAAAACGATAAACTCATAATGTCCAAAAATTGTCTTAAAGGTGGTCTTAGGGATGTCGTCCTCCTTGATCCATAACTGGTGATACCCCGATCTCAATTCGATATTCGAAAACACCATCACTCCTTTCATCTGATCAAACAGATTGTCAATCCTTGGCAATAGATATTGATTCTTGATCTTTTCCTTGTTCAATTGACGGTAGTCAATGTAGAGTCTCCACGAACCATCCTTCTTCCATATGAAAATAAGAGGCACACCCCATGGTGACACACTTGAACGTATAAGTCCTAAGTCCAACAAATCCTTCAGTTTCATTTTCAACTCTTGTAACTCAGGGGTCGACATCCGATAAGGATTCCTTTCTATCGGTTCAGTTCTTGGTTTTATGTCGATGGTAAATTCCATTTCTCCATCAGACAAAAACCCTGGTAACTCCTCTGGGAAGAAATCTGCAAGCTCTCGTACTACCAAAAGTTTTTACAGTCCTTCTACCATGCCTTTTTCATTTAACACAAGGATCGCATATAGCTGGAATCCCTTGTGCATTCTCTTCTGTAGCTATAGGGAAGAGATGAAACTTAAGGAAACCCCCTAGTTCGTACCTAAAATCATGTGTCTCTGGGCCTCATCATCGAACAATATCAATTTTGTTGTCTTACATTTGAGTATCGCCTCATGCGATTCCAACCAGTCCATACCGATCAAGATGTCATAAGAACCTAAGATCATGACATACATGTTGGCCCTAGTGACAAACTCTCCCAGGTTAAGGCTACAATCCATAACCTTCCCTCCAACCTTTTGTTTGGCTCTTGAAGCCATTTCTACAAATCTAAACTTGTCCCATTCGACTTCCTTTACCTTAATTCTTTTTAACGATGCACCAAAAATAAAACTCTATGTAGCACCTGGATCTTGTTGATTAAGGTTGGTTGTCATTGATTTCAACCCTTGAAGAAAGCCTGGTGGCACAAAGGTTTGGGTAATGTGCCTAAGTTTGTTTGATGTAAACATGACTCATTATTGTCTTTTCATGGTTGATAATAAGTAGAAATGGATGAACTCTAAAGTGGTCCCCTTAAGCCCTCACAGGAAGACGCTTTGTGGATTGAGTTATCCTAAAAGTATGGTTAGAGAACCCATGCTTATTTGTGGAATAATGATATGAAGGTCAATGAATTTTTCAGTGAAACTATCCTAGATGGATATTGTTTGTCTTTTCATTTCCAATGGTATGTGGAAAGTCACATAACTCCTCACAGTTAGAGAGTTATGGCCATGAGAAGTTGGAGAACCTAGGTTTGGGTAATGGACCCAAGTTTATTTGATGGATAATTGTATTAGTTTTGATATATTTGCAGGTAATACTATTATATATGGATAGTACATTTCATTCCATTTCTAGTGGTATGTGGAATGTCACATAACTCCTGACAGTTTGAGAGTTGTGGCCTTACGAAGTTGGAGGACCCTCATATGTCATCTAGAAGCCCCAAAAGTTCAAAGTAGTCAAAGTGGTTTAAGAGATTTTAGAAGGTAAATAATAAATTAAAGTGATGAGTGTAATATAATTCAAATTGAATACAGATGAATTATTTAAATAATAAATTTAATGGAGAAATTAGAACTGGGTTAACCCTAAATTAAGGAAAGTGGGCAAAGTGACCTAGAAGATGTTTTTAAGGAAGCTACTTGGAGAGTATAAATAAGAGGCAAGGCTCTCTCATTTCAGATGACACTTGAAAATATTGAATATCTATAGGTTTATGAGGTAACCAAACGATATATAAGCTAAATTTATGAGGGAAGGTGAAGAAAAGAAGGTCAGAATTCAAGGAAGGATAAATTATTTTGATGATGTTTTCTAAGGTATGTTATTTACAGGTCATCTCACCATTTTCGCAATAAATGTTTTTCTATAGTGATTCATACCGTGAAATTTCTATTCCATTGAAGAAACATATCCAAGTATCTTTGGTAAAAAATTCAGCTTGTGGGTCTTTGTATTTTTTGAGTTACACTCCCTGGAAAATAGGGTTTGTGGCTAGTCCTGAAACTAGTCTAAAATAGGTGTTTCGGGTAAAAACGTCATAAATTCTTCATAACAAATCCAAAATCAATAAGAAAAAATGTGTTCATTATATTACAGTCTATAGTATTTTGTGTAACAGTTTCATATCGATTCAACAAATATTCCATGCGGGGCACACTCTACAAGGTCGCTCTCTAGAATAAGAAAAAATTCAGCAAGGTATGTCATTTTTGCTATAACTCCTTTTCTAAGAGGTTCAAAGTAGTGACACCTGGAGTAATTGTATAAAAAACACTAAATAAAATTGTGTATCAGTTTCATATCTTAATTCATTACAGGTACATAGTTATGATTATTTCAAGTTAGGGTTGTTGACTAATCCAAAACTAGTCATGTGAGACTAATGAAAAGTTTGATGAAAATGCTAGTCTCTTGTTGTTAAAGTTAAGGAAGGTTTGTAGGTATGTGATCACATACACCAGGTCTATTATAGAGTTACAAATCATATTTGGATAATGAAATTTATGAGGGCTTTTGGTTAAGGTACATTTTCTGTACATGGTTGAGACAAGTAGTTGATGAGTTGGCACATACATGAGGTGTATAGTTGATGATGGTGGTACATATTGATGATTCATAGTTGATGAGTAGTTGACACATGATTGGTACATACTCGATACATGGTTGGAGTCACTTTTTTATGGTACAGGTTGATTACAGGTTATTTGGTACATGTTGGTGCATGATTGATGCACTTGTTTCTGGTACAAGTTGATTACAGATTGAGGTATAGGTTGATGCATGGTTGATGCATGGTTCAAGTTTATGGGTATAGGTTTACAGTGATATGTCTCACACTAACAGTGTGACAGTGGTTCCATCATTATACTTCTACTTTAGGGCGATTGGACAAGGCAAAGACAAGTGGTTGTAGCCACCTTCTGGTTGTAGCCGTAGAACATAGGGGGTTGTAGCCTCCTTCTGGTTGTAGCCAGAGAATTGGGGATTTGAAGCTTTCCTCAGGTTGTAGCCTAAGAAAATAGGAGGTTGGAGCCTCCTTCTAGTTGTAGCTGGAAAACAAAGGAAGTTGGTTCTTCCAATGAATGTAATTCTTCAAGACATATAAGAAAAAATATTATGTGGTTTTCTCCCGCTTTAGGTTTCCATGTAAAAAACTGGTGTACTGTGTATGTGTATGATTGTTCATTTGTTCATTGCTCATTATTGGATGATAATTATACATTGATATAACAATTGGATTATTTGGTTAAAAATGATTACAATTTCTCTATTACTGATTCACCCACCCACCCACCCTCTCAGTAATCCAACAATTGGTATCAGAGCAGGTTCCTTCAAAAATTAGTTTAACCACTGAAAGGTAGATCATGGAGAGAAACAACTTATATAAAAACGGAATACTATAGTTTGATCGATAGAAGTATTATTTTTGGAGCATAAGGATGAACACATATATACAAGCACATGGATTTGAAATTTGGCAATCAATTGTAGATGGATAAACAGCACCAAAAGTTCCACCAACAAATGACAAAGTAGTGAAACTCGGTGAGACTAATTCCAAATCCACAAATGCACTTTTGAATGGTTTGAGTGAAACGATATTCACCAAAGTTGAACATTGTAAATCCGCTAAAGAGATTTGGGACAAGCTTCGAAATATTTATGAAGGAGATTCAAAAGTCAAAGCAACAAAGCTTCAAACTTATAGAGATCAGTTCAAACAACTAAAGATGAAGGAAGATGAGAATATTTCAGCCTACTTCTTATGAGTCGATGAAACAGTGAATGAAATCATAGGATTGGGAGAACAAATCGAAGAATCTGTAATTGTTCAAAAGGTACTAAGATCTCTTCCTATGAGATTTGACCCTAAGATATCATCACTAGAAGAAATATCAGCTCTAAACTCAATAAGGATGGATGAACTGCATGGAATCTTCACAACATATGAAGTGAGAAATGAACAAGAAAATCCAGATGTAAAAGAAGCAGCCTTCAAAGCATCCAAAAGATCAAAGCAAAAGGAAAAGAAACAAGAAGAACATAGCAGCAACAGTGACGTCTCAAAAGATGATGAAGAAGTGGCCAACTTCATCAAAACACTAAACAAGGGATTCGACGGTAGGTATAGAGGTAAGCTTCCTTTAATTTGTTTTAATTGTGATGGTATTGGTCATTTTGCTAAAAAATGTCCTCATAAGAAAAAGAGAAATGATGAAGGTTACTCAGAAGGAAAACAAACATATAAAGGCAAAAGAACTACAAATAAAGTTTTCAAGAAAAGATTATGCATCAAATAAGACATCTCATCATTAGATGAAGATGAAGTCAGTGACAGTGAGACAGGAAGAGTTCTATTCATGGCAGTAGAAGACTCTGATAAAGAAGACTCTGAAGAAGAATATGAAGAAGCCAAAGAAGAATATGAAGAAGTCGAATAAGAAATTCAAGAGGCAGAAGTTGACTACCGAGAAGAATTGATGTGTGTCATAGAAGTTATCAGAAGAGAAAAGAAGAAAAACAAGAAACTACAAAAGGAACTAGACAAAAAAGAAGATACTCAAGAACTAGAACAAATGATCACAAATTTGAAGGTTCAAATAGAAGAAGATAAAAGAATTGAAGAAGCACTCAAAAAACAGCTACAAGAAAAGGACAGGAACATTGGAAATTTGGAAGCAGATATTGTCACACTAAGAAAGGATATTCAAAAGAAAAGTATGCAGAATAGCTCAAAAGTTTTGGATGACATTATCAATAGTCAAAAATCTCATCTTGACAAGTCTAGACTTAGATACAATCAGACAAAAAATGGATCAAACTCCAAAACAAAAGAGCAAGAAACATTTCCAAAAATCTATGTAGAAACAATCAAAGGGGATAGGAAGATATACAAGGACGATTACATGGACACTCCTCTACCGAGAAGATTCAGATTTCAGAATCAACAATAGACAGATAGGCCTCAAGAAGAAGAGTGATTCATAATAGCACCTCCTTTCAGAAGATCTTCAACTCCCAGGTATCAAACTATATTTTTTGGTTTATGTTATGCATGTAATAATTTTGGACATAAAGTTGTGAATCGCAGAGCTAACAACATGAACATAAACAAATTTGAAATTCATACACAAAAGGGTTATCCAATAAGGCCTAGTGAAACAAAGAGAAGAAGTTACATCAGGTTTAAATCTTTGAGAACTGAAGTGGAATGTTAAAAATGTAACAACTTTGGACACATGGTCAAAGGTTGCAAAATGACAGTCCCTCCTAGAGAAGCGCAACAGAATAACAATAGTCACAGACAAGAACCTCAGAAAATGACATGGATAAGAAAGCAGAATCAGTATAGCAGTGAAGAATGCACACTCACTCTACAAGCTAAGCAGAAAAAATGTGGTTGGTATGTTGACAGTGGTTGTTCAAAACACATGACAGGTGATAGAGACAGGTTTCTTACATTAAGAAAGGAAAAAGATGAATCAGTTTCCTTCAGAAATGATGATTCGGCTAAAATCATTGGAAAAGGCACAGTCAGAATTGGGAACAAGAATACAAAGGAAGAAAATGTTCTACTAGTAGAAGATATGAAACATAATCTTCTAAGTGTGAGTCAAATGTGTGACCAAGGTCATAAAGTTACTTTCGATTCACAAAAGTTTGAGATAAGAAAAGAAGGTTCAGGAAAATTGATTGCTACAACTGCAAGAACTTCAAGCAACATATATGTGTTACGTGAAATTGGAAATGAAAAGTGTTGTCTAGGAAAGGAAGATGAAATTTGGCTATGGCACAGAAGAATGGGTCACATACATTTTGATAACCTTGTCAAAGTCAGCAAAAGAGAAGCACTCAGAGAAATGCCCCAGATCACGAACACAACCAACACTTTAGTTCACATTCAAAATAGAGTAATGCTCAGAAACAACACTGACAAAAATCCCTACAAGCTATGGAAAGGAAGACCAGCAAATGTAAAGCACTTCAGAGTTTTTGGAAGTAAATGCTACATCAAAAGAGAAGATGGAAGAATGGGAAAGTTTGACTCTCGTGTGGAAAAATTAGTACTTGTTGATTACTCAAGTACAAGTAAATCATACAAGTGTTACAATATGAGATTGAACAAAGTTGTGGAAAGCATCAACATAACAATTAATTAAACAGGCAGACCAGAATCAAAGGAAGAAGAAAATGAATCAATGGAACAGTCTTTCGAAAATGAAGCAAAAGATGAAAAAGAAGTAGAAGAGGAAGATGAAGAGAATCTGACATAAGCAAAAGAGAAAGTTCACCAAGTGTCTCCAAAGACACCTAGCAGACGAGTACAGAAGAATCATCCTTCAGATCATATTATCGGAAACAAAGATCCCGAAGTTGAGACTAGAAGAAGAATTCATTCACCAAAAAAAAAAACACCTAGCACTCTTATCTACAATTGAACCAAACTATTTTGAAGAAGTCAACAAGGATGAATTTTGGAATAAGGCCATGGATGAAGAATTGGATCAAATAGAGAAAAATGACACTTGGGAATTGATTCCAAGACCAAAGAATAAGAATGTGATCAACACAAAATGGGTTTTCAGGAATAAATTGAAAGAAGATGGACATGTTACAAGGAACAAAGCTAGATTTGTATGTAAAGGATATGCACAGATTGAAGGAATTGAGTTTGAAGAGACATTTGTCCCAGTTGCCAGAATAGAAGCAATTTGTTTGCTTTTAGCTTATGCATACTCCAAAAATATTAAAGTGTATCATATAGATGTAAAATAAACTTTTTTGAATGGGGAACTTGAAGAAGAAGTATACATTGAACAACCAGAAGGATTTCATTTGTCAAATATTGCAGACTATGTGTGCAAATTAAAGAAGGCCTTGTATGGTCTAAAACAGACTCCTAGAGCATGGTACTCTAGACTGGATAAATATCTACAACATGAAGGGTTTAGAAAAGGAAGTGTAGACGAGAACCTCTACATCAAGGTAAGTCAAGGTAATATTTTATTAATTGAATTTTATGTTGATGATATTATTTTTGGTAGTGATGATGACAGGTTAAGCTAGAAATTTGCAAAGGATATGCAGAATGAATTTGAAATGTCATTATTTGGATAACTATCCTTCTTTCTGGGACTTCAAATATGTCAAAGAAACCAAGGAATTTTTATTTCTCAAACCAGGTATATCAAAGAAATGTTAAAGAGGTTCGGAATGGAAGATTGCAAACCAGTTGAAAGTTAAGCAAAGATGATGATTCAAAGTCTACAAATTAGAGGAAATACAGGTCAATGATTGGCAACCTACTATATGTGACAGCATCCAGACCAGGTGTAATGCATGCAGTTGGACAGGTGGCATGATTTCAAGCAGCACCAAAGGAATCACATGTATTAACAGTGAAGAGAATTTTCAGATATCTCAAAGGAACAGGAGATTTTCAACTATGGTATCCAAAAGGAAAGGATCTATCTCTTATTGCCTACACAGATGCATATTGGGAAGGTTGTATTGATGACTTATGAAGCACCAGTGGAGCAGTGTTCTACTTGGGTGAGTGTTTAGTATCATGGCTAAACAAGAAACAATCATCAGTATCTCTATCTACAGCCAAGGCAGAGTATATTGCATCAAAAACATGTTGTACACAGGTTCTTTGGATGAAACAAAATTTGACAGATATACAGGTTGAGTATGATGAACCCATTCCAATCTATTGTCATAATACAAGCACCATCAGTATCTCAAAGAACCCAGTGATGCACTCCAAGACAAAGAACATTTCAATCAATTATCACTTTCTATGGGAACAAGTTGCAGAAAAGAACATCAGAGTTGAATATGTGGGCACAAAAGAATAAGTGGCAGACAATTTTACAAAACCACTTCCATGGGAAGCCTTTGAGTATCTTCACCAAAGACTCAGAGTTATTTCTACTCCAAAATGAATGTTTTTGAATGCTTATCTTATATGTCTTAGATGCACACGAGGAAGCACCATAAAGAGGATAGTTCAGTCAGGGGGGGAAGTGTAAATGTGTTGAACCTGCAAAGAATAGATCTAGCTAAACATTAATACACACATTTGTAGAGAGAATTAGAGAAAGAAGAAGAAGGAGAGAAAGAATGGAAGAATTCTCATTAACCGTATTCCACACACAAAGAGTGAATAATTTACAATAGATATAGGAAACATGAGTAACTAATGAGCCATAGTGGTGTTCTATATTGATCTGGACAAACACCAATAGTTAAAGGACTAAACTGCCACCTAGTCTAGTCTCTTAGGCAGTTACAAGAGTGAACTGCCACCTAGTTGAGTTAACTAGTCAACCAGTCTTTAGTTAACTGACTAAACAGAGAGTAGTGAGGAGTTAACTCAGGGAATCAAGTGTAATGTGCCAGTCTGGTGATGATTCCAAGGAATGTGTGCATTATCATGGTGATGATCCCAATGTTGCATGGTGACAAAACCAATGCAACATCTAAACTCAACTCAACTAGTCAAATTGAAGTGTCAATTGAAAGAGAATATTCTCCAGGTGCAATATTCTCTCCTAAAATATAGGAGACTTGATAATGACTAATTATGACTAATAAACAAGGAGAAACATTAGGAAAAACAAATCCTAGGTGTGTGTGAAGTAACTCCAACACCCCCCCTGAACATCACTATGGTAAAAATAAAGAATGGGTCCCGGCAACGAGGCCATGTGAGGTACCCAAATACAAAAGATACACTGAAATAAATGAGGAAATAGGGAAAACCTCATGGAAAAAACCCTCCCTCAAATTACAATGCATAAAAATAAATAAAAATGAGAAGGAATAAAAAGCAGTTGTTAAGCAACCATGTCCTTCACTCCGAGAAGACCTCGCAATTGTGCAAGTTTGTGTTTGTTGAAGATTTTGTTGAAGATGTAGATGTCTTCATGGATCTGATGAAGTATATGCATCATTGATATTTTCACACATATCCAATTTATCTTATTGTAATGAATAATATCCAAATAAAGTTTGGATGAAACTTTGAAAACTGTACGGCCGTTTCCGAAAAAATGCTGAAATTTTGTTGATTTTGAAACGATCATATCTTCAGTTCCCGGACTCCATTTCAGATGATTTATTTTTTGAAATTTGATATTTTCCTGAGAGGAATTCAAATATCCAATTTGTTTCTGCAAATTGTACTTGGAAACTATCAGAATGGAGTCTGATTTTCGCAGCTCTCTTTTCGTCTCTTGAGATGCATGCATGGTGCATGCAAAATTGTCTGCATGCGATTACTGAGATGCATGCCATATATATTATACATGAATTTTAGAAAATAAATCTGAAATGGAGTAGAGATCATCTTCAATTAATGGAATACAAATTTCTGCAAATACTTTTGTAGAAGACTCTTCATAATAAGAGACTTGATCTTCTAATGGTTTCTCTTTTGGCTCTATCTTTCCAATCTCTTGCATGCAATATTCACAATCTTCTTTGTTCCCAAATAGAACCTCCAATCTGGTCCATAATTCATTTGGAGTGAAGTCTTGTGTGACATCACATACTTGGTGGAGAGTTTATGGAGAAATAGTCAAGCAAATAAATCCTATGGCCATATCTTGTCTATTGAGAAAGTCATTTTTCTCATTGACGGAATCAGGCTCTACTTCCATTGCCATGGTTATTTGGTATAAGCCTCTACTTCTGAGAAGAAGTAGAATCTCTAGCTTCCACTCCAAATAGTTATGAGGAGTGAGAAGTATTATCGGTGAGTAAAACATAAATTCCATCTTTTCTGCGTTCTTCAATCTTCAGTACCTGCAAAAATAATTTGGTGTAGATTTTGCTTAGCAGTCGGTCAGCTCTAATACCATGTAAATTTGTTGAACCTATACAAAATAGATCCAGTTAAACAATAATACACACATTTTCAGAGAGAATTAGAGAAAGAAGAAGAAGGAGAGAAAGAATGGAAGAATTCTCATTAACTGTATTCCACACACAAAGAGTGAATAATTTACAATAGATATAGGATACATGAGTAACTAATGAGCCATAGTGGTGGTCTAGAGTGATCTGGACACACACCAGTAGTTACGAGACTAAACTGCCACCTAGTCTAGTCTCTTAGGCAGTTACGAGAGTGAACTGCCACCCAGTTGAGTTAACTAATCAACCAGTCTTTAGTTAACTGGCTGAACAGAGAGTAGTCAGGAGTTAACTCAGGGAATCAAGTGTAATGTGTCAATCTGGCAATGATTCCAGGAAAAGTGTGCATTATCATAGTGATGATCCCAATGTTGCATGGTGACAAAACCAATGCAGCATCTAAACTCAACTCAACTAATCAAATTGAAGTGTCAATTGAAAGAGAATATTCTCCAGGTGGAATATTATATCCTAAAATATAAGAGACTTGATAATGACTAATTATGACTAATAAACAAGAAAAAACCTTAGGAAAAATAAATCCTAGGTGTGTGTGAAGTAACTCCAACACCCCCTCTGAACATCACTATGGTAAAAATAAAGAATGGGTCCCGACAACGAGGCCATGTTAGGTACCCAAATATAAAAGATACACTGAAATAAATGAGGAAAGAGGGAAAACCCCCCCTCAAATTACAATGCATAAAAATAAATAAAAATGAGAAGAAACAAAAAACAGTTGCTAAGCAACCATGTCCTTCACTCCAAGAAGACCTCGCAACTGTGCAAGTTTGTGCTCGTTGAAGATTTTGTTGAAGATGTATATGTCTGCACAGATCTGATGAAGTATATGCATCATTGATATTTTCACACATATCCACTTTATCTTATTGTAATGAATAATATCCAAATAAATTTTGGATGAAACTTTGAAAATCGTATGGACGTTTCTGAAAAAACGTTGAAATTTTGTTGATTTTGAAATGATCATAACTTCAGTTCCCAGACTCCATTTCAGACGATGTTTTTTTTTTAAATTGGATATTTTCCCGAGAGGAATTCAAATATTCAATTTGTTTTTGCAAATTGTGCTCATAAAATATCATAATGGACTCTGATTTTCACGGCTCTCTTTTTGTCTCATGAGATGCATGCATGGTGCATGCAAAAGTGTATGCATGTGACTCCTGAGATGCATGCCATATATATTCTACATGAATTTCAGAAAATAAATCTGAAATGGAGTATTGATCATCTTCAATTAATGGAATACAAATTTCTGCAAATATTTTTGTAGAAGACTCTTCATAATAAGAGGCTTGATCTTCTGATGGCTTCTCTTCTGGCTCTATCTTTCCAATCTCCTGCATGAAATCTTCACAATCTTCTTTGTTCCCAAATAGAACCTCTGATCTAGTCCATAATTCATTTGGAGTGAATTCTTATCTGACATCACATACTTGGTGGAGAATTTCTAGAGAAATAGTCAAGCAGATAAATCCTATGGCCATATCTTGTCTATTGAGAAAGTCATTTTTCTCATCGGCAGAATCAGGCTCTACTTCCATTGCCATGGATATTTGGTATAAGCCTCTACTTCTTATAAGAATTAGAATCTCTGTCTTCCACTCCAAATAGTTATGAGGCATGAGAAGTATTATTGGTGAGTAAAACATAAATTCCATATTTTCTGCGTTCTTCAATCTTCAGTACCTGCAAAAATAATTTGGTGTAGATTTTTCTTAGCAGTCAGTCGGCTTTGATACCATGTAAATGTGTTGAACCCGAACATAATAGATATAGCTAAACAATTATACACACATTTGCAGAGATAATTAGAGAAAGAAGAAGAAGGAGAGAAAGAATGGAAGAATTCTCATTAACTGTATTCCACACACAAAGAGTGAATAATTTACAATAGATATAGGATACATGAGTAACTAATGAGCCATAGTGGTGGTCTAGAGTGATATGGACACACACCAATAGTTACGGGGCTAAAATTCCACCTAGTCTAGTCTCTCAGGCAGTTACGAGAGTGAATTGCCACCTAGTTGAGTTAACTAGTCAACCAGTCTTTAGTTAACTGACTGAACAGAGAGTAGTGAGGAGTTAACTCAGGGAATCAAGTGTAATGTGTCAGTATGGTGATGATTCCAAGGAAAGTGCACATTATCATGGTGATGATCCCAATGTTGCATGGTGACAAAACCAATGCAGCATCTAAACTCAACTCAACTAGTCAAATTGAACTGTCAATTGAAAGAAAATATTCTCCAGGTGGAATATTCTCTCCTAAAATATAGGAGACTTGATAATGACTAATTATGACTAATAAAAAAGGAAAAACCTTAGGAAAAATAAATCATAGGTGTGTGTGAAGTAACTCCAACAAGCAACCCCATATGGAAAGATACATTTGACATTGATGAAAAAGGGGGAGAGATGCATCAGATGCAGAGGACAGAGGAATGGCTCAAGGGGGAGAAATGGTCATAGAGATGCAGAGGACAGAGGAATGGTTCCAGGGGGAGAAAAGGTCATAGAGATGCAGAGGACAGAGGCATGTTTCTAGGGGGAGCATGAGTGATATGACTTCAGTATTTCATGATATAATTTCAGGACATAATTTCAATTTTGCATCAGACTGTTTCCATCAATGCCAAAGGGAGAGATTGTTGATTAAGGTTGGTTGTCATTGATATCAACCCTTGAAGAAAGCCCGGTAGCACAAAGGTTTGGGTAATGGACCCAAGTTTGTTTAATGTGAAGATGACTCATTATTTTCTTGTCATGGTTGATAATAAGTAGAAATGGATGAACTCCAAAGTGGTCCCCTTATGGTGAAAGCCCTCACAGGAAGATGCTTTGTGGATTGAGTTATCCTAGAAGTACGGTTAGAGAAACCATGCTTATTTTTGTAATAATGAGATGAAGGTCAGTGAATTTTTTAGTGAAACTATCCTATATGGATAGTGTTTTTCATGTCATTTCCAGTGGTATGTGGAACGTCACATAACTCCTCACAGTTAGAGAGTTATGGCCATGAGAAGTTGGAGAACCCAGGTTTAGGTAATGGACCCAAGTTTGTTTGATGGATAATGGTATGATTTTTGATATATTTTCAAGTAATATTATTCTATATGGATAGTACATGTCATTTTGTTTCTGGTGGTATCTGGAACGTCACATAACTCCTCATGGTTTGAGAGTTATGGCCTTACGAAGTTGGAAGAACCTCATATGTCATCTAGAAGCCCTAAAAGGTCAAAGTAGTCAAAGTGGTTTAAGAGATTTTAGAAGGTAAATAATAAATTGAAGTTATGAGTGTACTATAATTCAAAATTATTACAAATGAACTATTTAAATAATAAATTTAATGGGGAAATTAGAAGTGGGTTAACCCTAAATTAAGGTAAGTGGGCAAAGTGACCTAGAAGATGTTTTTAAGGAAGCTACTTGGAGAGTATAAATAAGAGGCAAGGCTCTCTCATTTCAGATCACACTTGAGCATATTGAGTATCTATAGGTGTCTGAGGTAAGAAAAGGATGTCTAATCCAAATTTCTGATGGAAGGTGAAGAGAAGAAGGTTGGAATTGAAGGAAGTATAAATTCTTTTGATGATGTTTTCTAAGGTATGTTATTTACAGGTCATCTCACTATTTTCGCAATAGAATTTTTTCTAGAATGATTCAGACCGTTAAATTTCTATGACATTGAGGAAACATATCCACGTATCTGTGGTAAAAAATTCATCTTGTGGGTCATTGTATTTTTGGAGTTACACTCCCTGGAAAATAGGGTTTGTGGCTAGTCCTGAAACTAGTCTAAAACATGTGTTTCAGGTAAAAACGTCATAAATTCCTCATAACGGATCCAAATTCCATAAGAAAAAAAAAATTGGTTAGAGTACAGTTTTTAGTATGCCTTGTAATAGTTTCATATCGATTCAACAAATATTCTATGTGGAGCATGCTCTACAAGGTTTCTCTCTAGAATAAGCAAGAATTCAGCAAGGTATGTCATTTTTTCTATAACTCCATTCTGAGAGGTTCCAAGTAGTGACACCTAGAGAAATTGCATAAAATACACTAAAGAACATTATGCATCAGTTTCAAATCTTTATTCATTACAGGTACAAAGTTATGATTATTTCAAGTTAGGGTTGTTGACTAATCCAAAAATAGTCATGTGAGACTAAAGAAAAGTTTGATGAAAATGCTAGTCTCTTGTTGTTAAAGTTAAGGAAGGTTTGCAGGTATGTGATCATATACACCAGGTCGATTACAGAGTTACAAATCATATTTTAATGATGAAATTTATGAGGGATTTTGGTTAAGGTACATGTTGTGTACATGGTTGAGACAAGTAGTTGATGAGTTGGCACATACATGAGGTGTATAGTTGATGATGTTGGTACATATCTATGAGTAATAGTTGATGAGTAGTTGACACATGATTGGTACATACTTGGTACATGGTTGGAGGCACTTTTTTATGGTATAGGTTGTTTGGTACAGTTTGGTGCATGGTTGATGCCCTTGTTTATGGTACAATTTGATTACAGGTTGAGGTACAGGTTGATGCATGGTTCAGGTTTTATGGTACAGGTTTATAGCGATATATCTCACAGTGACAGTGTGAAAGTGGTTCCATCATTCTACTTCTACTTTAGGGCGGTTGGATAGGGCAAGGACATGTGGTTGTAGCCACCTTTCAGTTGTAGTTGGAGAACATAGGGGGTTGTAGCCTCCTTCTGGTTGTAGCCAGAGAATTGGGGAGTTGGAGCTTCCCTCAGGTTGTAGCATGAGAAAATAGGAGGTTGGAGCCTCCTTCTAGTTGCAGCTGGAAAACAAAGGAAGTTGGTGCTTCCAATAAATGTAATTCTTCAAGACATATAAAAAAAAGAATTTTGTGGTTTTCTCCCGCTTTGGGTTTCCACGTAAAACACTGGTGTACTGTGTATGTGTATGATTGTTCATTTGTTCATTATTCATTATTGGATGATAATTCTACATTGACATAACACTTGGATTATTTGGTTAAAAATTGTTACAAATTCTCTATTACTGATTCACCCCCCCCCCCTCTTAGTAATCCAATAGATCTATCAAAATACTAAGGTTCTGGTCAGCGACGGAACCTGATGTCTCGAGCACAGTAGACTAGTGCTATGCCTAGCGGTTATTCATCACTGCATGAATCTGATGGGCCTTGCCCAAATCTCCCATGGTAATGGGCCTGGTTGATCCAGATGCTATGGTCCTCTCCACTGGGAAGGAACGTTGGTAATGTGACTCTCCACATGTTCAACACCATGTCTTCGGTCCAATACTCCTGGTACTTGAAGTAGAAGCTGACGGACCACCGGCCTGGAACCCTGGTTGGTTCTGTTGAGCAGGCCTAAACTGTTGTTGTTGCGGTTGATGTTTTTGTTGGTGTTGTGGTCCTTTGTAAGGAGTCCATTGTTGAGGTGTTGGTCGTCGATTTGTAGTGAAGGTATATCCTCTCGGAGTACCTTGATATCCTGGCGGATGCCTAGTTGGTGTCTGGTGCTGCTGCACACCAGAAGTTGTTGGTCCTATTGGTCTTGTCGAAATCCTTCTTTGACCCCCACTGATGAGATCCTACTCTGCTATGAGGACCTTCTAGACAACATCATGCAAGGTTTTAGGCATCAGAATCCTCTTTTTTGCACGAATATTGACATTAAGGCCGAACACGAACTTGTTGACCTTAGGTTTCTTGGTATTCAGGTGGGGAGAATACCGAAGCAACTCCATAAAATGGGCCTCGTACTCGGGCACCGTACGACCTCCCTGTCACAAAGCATTGAACTCGTTGAGATGACTCTCAATGAATTCCTTAGACAGATACCTCTCCCAAAACCGTTCCTCAAACAGTTTCCATGACACGTCTTCAACGACCATGTTCAATTGCAGCATGAGTGTCTTCCACCATAGAAGAGTGCTCCCCTTCAGTTGAAATACCACCATGCAGACCTTCATGTTGGAGGTATAGTCACAAACTGAAAAATACATCGCCATATTTCCCAACCATGCCTTGACGGCTACGTCATCCGGGGCACGAAAGAACTCGGGAAACTTTTTTTCCTTTTCAAGTTCACGGTGAATGCTACTAGTACCGATCGATATGCACAATGGACCCTTAGGAGGTGTCAACGCCCTAGCCTCATATCTATCTAAACGAATGATCAGTGCCTTAGACATCCTCTGAAAGGACCTCGTCATCCCAACCACATCTCCCACAGTTATTTGTTCTTGCCCGACAACCTATTCGTCTCCCTGGGGCTTAGACACCTCGGGCATGGATGTCACTGGGGGCGTTGTGCCTCCTCCAATAGAACCTCGTTATCTGCCTCCGTGGCATCCTCTAACCATGATTACCTACACGAATACAAATCAATTTTAATTAGTGACATTTTATAATCAATTATTTAATTAATGGAAGTCGTAGTGATCCCAAGTCATCGATAGTACCGACTCTGATACCATATGTAACGAACCCCTTCATTAGGACAAGAAGCCTCGCATAACAAGTACAAAATTAAAAAAAATTTGTAGGAAAGTAATAACGACAATACACTCAAACATCACAACACGATAACGAACACAACACGCGCAATTCGCACAACATACAAACATAACGACCTAGCATACTAGCACATCATGCAACTGGAAGCAACATACAATAATCAATCAGATGAAAATAAAAACGACTACCCACCCATCCTACCCTTCAAGGTTAGGACCTCCAGGACACATAAGCAATGCTCAAGTCGAGGTTCCCATCGATTTTGACCATTTAAGGTCTCAAGGCTAGCGATTGTTCTGAGGAACAAAGTGTTAGAATATAATGAATGTGCTCATTTTACCATTGACAATATCTCTATTGTCACCCAACCATAGGCCGAAGCCACCCTCCGAGCACCTTAACCTTGACAGAGAATCACTATGGAAGCAAACCCTAGGCTAGATAGCCAAATAAAGGGTAGCGCACCTTTCCCCAAGGATAGAACACCAATAAGAGTCGATCAGATAGTCAAAACCCTAACCAAGAGATAGTCCAAGCGTAACTATTAGTTGCAGCAGCTGCAACGGCAGCTCTCCTCCAAAGCTGCACAGAAACTGGTCAACTGTAGTGCGCACAAGTGTTGCTCTGCAATTCTGAGACTGCCTACCAAAATGAGAACTGGCCTCCTGTATTTATACTAATTCTGGCTAACTGCCTAGGCCGACTTCTCATTCTGGGTATCTTCCTATTCAGTATATATTATTATTTATGGTCGACTTCTTCTCTTGGAGGCTAATAACCTAATATAAATTATCTTCTTGAGCTGACAAGTCTTCTAGAGTTATTAGCCAACTTATTAGGGTTTCTTCTTGCTTCCCGGAGTATTCTATCCTCATCAGGTTTACATGTGGAGGTAAATACCTCCTGCAACTACCATAATATCAACACAAGGATGTGTCTACATCATGCTCGACACTAGCAAGAGCATGCATGTTAAGCTAACAACAACATCAATAAATCCTAATGCAACATCTTTAACCACACAAGTATCTAGAACCCTCCCGATGAGTGGGAGACAATCACATTAATGTTACAAAACAAGTACAACCTTACTTAAAAAAACCACATCATCCACATCAAGAGGTGAATGACCCTAAGCCAGGTTTCATATGTTCTTATCGATCAATGCACAAAATGACTCAATCATAAGGTATCACGTCGCCACATTGCAACAAGGGCGCTAGGGACCCACGTGCAAACAGAATAATTATATACCTTCAACCAAACATAAATTCCAATGTGCCTGAAATCCAACTTGCATTGTCATACATTGTACGATGTCATTAGACGAAGGCGCTCTAAACAATAAAGAAAAAATGGATGCAGGGTGACTATAATCGATACAATTAAATTGGCGCAATGACTAGAAGTAAATCATTAGCAATTTATCATCATAAGGACTAAATCAAGTAATCAATCATCATCTAAAAGTAAAAGCATCTAACCATTTTTAAGCAACATATACCTTCCATTCAAGGGTTTATTATTCCAGTAAACTCATCTATAAAAAAAAATTGTACGTATTGGGTTCTAAAGTCCTACAAGGAAATCATTTCTTAAATTGCAAGGAGTAAAAGAAGGGGGCCAAGCATCAGACACCCTTACTCAATGTCATGCAAGGCACACAATTTATTGACTATTTCGCGAGAAAACATAAAAAATACTTCACAATATTTATATAATTAACAATCAACCCATCATTATATAAATATCATAAGATCACGACCATCATTGAATCGTCACCTTTTTAAAACTGTTATATCCTAACATTCAAATTAAACTGTTATATCCTGAATTCACCTTTTAAACTGGTATATCCTGAATTCACCTTTTAAACTGTTATATCCTAAATTCACCTTGTTAATATATTTAATTGTTTTCAATATCATAATAAATGATTATCAACAGGTTTTATACATAATTAGTAATTCCTAGCCACATAACTTAACCTCTGCAAGGATTGAACTGTGATATCGGGCAGTGGCATTGACATTATCACCCTGGTTATTACCATATTAAAATGCCCAGACAATCATAACTTAAACTCTTCAAGATTGAACAGTGATATCGTGGGACTATCTTGAATTCATCAACTTGGGTATTACACCAACATCATAAGGTTAAATAAATACATCTTGCTACGGAGATTGACTTATCTTCCCAGTTCAACTTATAGTTCAGTGCATATGTTAACTGGGTTGGAGCATTGGTACCAAGCGGGGTAGTCTATTAATAGTGCGGTGTATGGGAGAAAACGGTCAGCAAGTTGAAATTCACAAGTAGAAGAAATGTTTAATATTTAAAATTTTCTGATTAGAAATATTAAAATTTTCCAAATGAAATCTTAGAATTCTGGATTAGGAACATTAAATTTCCAACTGTCAGTAAATTGGATTTCACCAAAAACAAAAGAAACCGCCACTGTCCAAGTTAAAATTCATGAGCATAATACACCATAACTTCCCTCTGTGTGCTCAGGGTAAGTAAAGCGTTTCTTGGAAAATGCGGACCGGTGAAGAGGTAGAAGCAGTGAATCCGTTGGACCCCATCTCAGAAGAGCAGAGCGCAGATAAAGGAGGGCGCAAAAGCTACACATGATTCCTCCACGTGTAGGGGTCTCTCACTGCCAAACGCAGAGGAAGAGGGCCACAAAGACTGCATGGAATTTCTCCATGCGCAGGGTCACGAAATCACTGAAGAAGAACATGAAAATTCATTGGTTATTTCCTCAACGCGGGTGGACAATCCATCAAGGATCAAATACTATGGAAGTTTATTAATATGAATACTATGGGAACACGACTAGCAATAATTTGTTGTAAACTTCTTACCCTTCGTGTAAAGCCTCACTCTATTTCTTCCTCTCAAAATCAGTCTTGCCTGCTGGTCTTCTCGCTTACTTAATGTGCTTGCTTCTGGATCGGGAGCTCACTCTACCAGAAGGGATAGTATATCTAAGTTGTTAGCAGAGCTTTACGTTGTGCAAGGCGCAACAAGAAGAAAGTGTAGTCGACTAATAGGGATAATAATCATTTGAAGGGATAGACTCATAAGGTTATCTACTGGAAGGGAGATGAAGAAATACAGTCATAAAGAGAACTACATTTATATATATATATATACCAAGTCAGAGAGGAAAGAACAGATCTTTTTAACTGGCTGGCTAACCATCAATAGAAGAGGTATTTAAAATATGAATTCGTTCAGGTGCTGGTGTTCTCTTGTACTCAGTTGTCCTAGTCAATATGTCCATTAGCGTACTAGTGAAGCAAGGGAGTCATGCTAGAAATAGGGAGGGCCACTAAGCTCATGGAGGTGGTTTGGAAGCGGAAATCCAACTAAGAGATAAAAGACAAACTACTAACATAGACCAAGTGACTAAATCTATGTAGAACTCAGATTACCATAGCTAATGGAAATAGATAATCATCTTGCTATTCAGGAAACTTCAATACATCATTCCAGGATAACAACTATAATTTTTAACAAGAAATCACAACCATATTATTAACAGAATATACTATTAATCAAGAAAACCAAATGACATTTTCAGGAACATTCGAGATCGTTTACAATACTACATCGATTTAACCATAAATTCAACAACGCAAGTAGCCAATGCACCCAATCACATATTATATTGGCAAACCAAGAAGACGCAGAACAGAATTTAACTACCTTTCAACCCAATTACCTATGCGTACATTTTCCTTGATAAATATTCATATGCATAAAATTAACAATTGTTTTCACAAGCTACGCATGCATGCTTTCGACATTAGAGAGATGTATATACAGAAAATTTAACTACTATTCAAAACAAATATACACATGTGTATCATATCCAAAGGAGAATAAATAGAATTGACTGTATTGTGCTCATGCTCGGACCATTTCTTCTTGCGCTCCATCCAAGTTCTACTTGCCAACCGCTGAGACCTCACCGGTACCTCCCAGCCAACGCTAGGGGTAATATTATTCCCCCTGATCCCCACGAGCCGCAAAGGGTCCACGCACACAATACCAGAGAATTCTAGCTCCCATCTCACCTCACAAGGTCGAGCTACCACTCGTTATCTGAACTGGGTATCCCAACTCCCACAAGAAAATTCAGTCAAGATAAATTCTGGCAACTTAACCTTACACATACCAAACTTGATCCATACTCCTCCTTCGCCATCCTTTTTATAGAGTTTTCTTAGTGATTAGTTTCCCAAACCCTCTTTAGATTATTTTTATTAAATTTAATTAGGATAAACCTCCCCCGCACACATATCGCTCGATCCCTTACTTGCACCAAAAAATCAATTTATTAATTAATTAAATTTTCCTATTTCTCTCACCTACCGAAAATCGTTCCTAAAAATGCTCCTCGATGTCCCTTTATTCCCTTACAATTATTAAATGATTGACGCCTTCTTAAAACCTAATTCAGTTCATAAATAGAAGGTAACAAATACTAGATTCCATACCATGTTAGGTATGCCCCTTTTTATTTAAGTTTCCACTTTTCTTTCTAAGTTCAGAATCAACACGTTTATACATACGCAACATTTCACCCTTTTAATAAATTAATCCTTCATTAAAATTTTACTTGAATTATTAAAGTTTGAATTTTCTTTACCCCCTTCTTGTTACATGTCCATTTAGTGTTTATTTTTTTATTTTTTTTATATCACAGTTTCTACTTAGACCTAGATTTAAATTCACTAGGCTTGGCGACAGTTTTAAGGGAAAAATTTGTTATTAGACTCTACTCATACCATTATTCATTTTAAAACCAACCAAGTCCTAAGGAGGCATAGTTTCCTAAGCACTAGGTTTATTAACTTACCAAAGTTAAAATCGCAACGTTCCCTTCATGACGCACTACGGGCTCCAAGGGTGCCACTCGCCTCTTGACTGAATTTGGTAGACGTCAAACCCCTAAAGTCAATAATCTGTCAGGTGACCTTGTGGGAGACTAAGGGCCTCTAAGGAATAAGGACCCTGAATTATTGTGCGCCCCTTAGAATCATCATGAGCGACTATCACAGTCTTCCCTCACGACATCATGGATCTCTCGAACTATGTAATCGTTAACCTACAATTCCATCCACAGTAGGAGTGATAGTAGGTTGTGGCAGGGTTGCTGCCACACCTCTCCCTCAATGTCTCTGGTTGTCGTGCGTGACCCATTTACTGAAAATGTGAGTCTGGTTGGCAAGATATTGTCAGCCTACATCCATCAACAAAACATGTTATCTATAACAATCAACATAATAATATATAGTCATACGTCACATCTGTAATATCAAAAGCAGTCAAACCATAACATTCCACTCACTGACTCGATCCAGTGTCCAAGGAGATCCATCGATGCCATCGACATCCTATTACGTCCAAAGTCCTGCACACTTAGGAGAACCCATTCAATAGCACCTGTCAATGTAAATATAACAAAAATAACATATCATCAGATCCACAATATCTCATAATCATAATCTAAGCAACTAATTATATAATGAACCGGATCACTTGCGCAAGTGTCCTCAAAGAATAAGTCCACTCAGTGTGCGCAAGAGTGGGATGTTACATACACCCCCTCTTGTTTTAAACTTCATCCCGAAGTTTCACAGTATGTAAGTGCCAAAAATAAAGTGTATCAAAATATCATATGTCTACCTATCAAACAAAAATGGAAACTATATGCATCCTCCCAGGTCGTCGAGTGCAGACTATAGCTGTCCCACTGGACCTTGACTTGATCTATTGTTTGACGTCGTAGTTGTCAAATGTGATGGTCCAGGATGTGGATTGGCTCCTCCGTGAGTGCACCCTTGTCTGATACCTACAAGGAATGAATGTCAATAACATGTGTAGGATCACTAACATGATGTCTCAAAATAGATACGTGAAAAACATTGTGCATACGCCTCAAATAATCAGGAAATGATAGTCGATAGGCCACAGGCCCCTTCTTTTCCACAATCTCGAAGGGTCCAATGAACCTAGGAGAGAGCTTAGTACCATTTCCAAACTTGATCGAACTCTTATGCAGTTTCACTTGCAAGAAGACTCGATCGTCAACTTAATAATTACGATCGAGACGATGTGCATCGGCATAACTCTTCTTCCGATCATGCGCTTCCTTGATCCTTTGTATTATTGTTTTCATTTGATATTCCATCTCTTGGATCACTTCCGGTCCCATCAGGAACCTATCCTCAATTCGATCCCAACTCAAAGGCGTCTGACATGGTCGCCCGTAAATAAACTCGAATGGCGCCATATTAATGGTTCTTTGATAATTGTTGTTATATGAAAATTATACCAGTGGAAAGAGTTCTTCCCAATGCTTATGTTGTTCCATCACGTACATACGAAAAATATCCTCCAAGATTTGTTTCGTTTTCTCACTCTGCCCATCTGTCTCCGAGTGACATGCAGTACTAAAGTTAAGTTGGGTTCCCAAGGCCTCTTGGAAACTAGTCCAAAATCGTCTGGTAAACACCGACCCTCGATCGAATATAATCCTCTTAGGCATGCCATGCAACCTCACAATCTCGCTAATGAAAACTCTTTCTAGGTCAGGTGCCTAATACATCGTACGCACATGAATAAAATGATCACTCTTCATCAGAGTCTCAACTACCACAAAAATCGAGTCATGTCTCATTGTCGTCAGTGGAAATCCAACAAGGAAATCCATCGAAATGACCTCTGATTTCAATTCTAAAATGGCATGTGGTTGTAGTAATCCTATCGGATGTCTATGTTCAGCCTTCACCTGCTGACATTCTAGACATCTTTCCACTTAGTTGACCATGTCTTCCTTCATTCCTTTCCAGAAGAATAAGGGTTTAAGGTCTTCCCTCATCTTCGTGACTCCAAAATGAGCCATGTACACTGCTCTATGAGCCTCGTTTAGGATCAAACTCCTCAACTTGTCATTGGGCGGCATGCAAATCCAATTATTAAATCTCAATAACTTTTCGTTGTCCACAGTAAATCCCTCAAATTTTGGTACCATAATTGTGTTTTTTCTAATAAAATCCTGGACCTCTTTGTACCAATCATCGTCGTGCTGTAAAGTTAGAATATTTTCACGTAGATTCGTCTGAAGATACATCACCGAAAATATGTGTGGTCTTTGAATCAATGCATCATCCACTCTGTTCATTGTTCCTTTTATGTAAGTAATCTCTAAATCGTACTCGCTAAGCAATTCCGACCAACGTCGTTGTTGCGCATTCAAGTCGTTTTGTGTAAAGATGTGTTGTAAACCACAGTGGTCTGTTTTTAGTTCGAATTTTCGTCCAATAAGGTAGTGTCTCCATACTCTTAAGACATACAAAATGGCTAAAAACTCCAAATCGTGCGTCACATAGTTCTCCTCATTCCTTCTCAACTTTCTCGAGATGGAAGCGATCACTCTATTGTCTTGCATAGAGACTCTGCCTAAGCCTTCCTTGGATGCGTCAGTGCATACCAAGAAATCCTCATCCATGTAGGGACCTTTAGTATCCATGTTGTCGCCAACAGCTCCTTGAGCCTCCAAAATGCTTCCACGCATTTCTCAGTCCAAACAAACTCCTTGTTCTTTTTCTACAATTCTTTAATTGGATTTGCTATATTCAAAAAACCTTCAACGAATCATCGATAGTATCCCGCTAAACCCATGAAGCTATGCACTTCTCGAAAATTCATCGGTGTAGGCCATTCCATAATAGCCTCGACCTTTGATGGATCCACAACAATACCTTCGTCGGAGATGACATGCCCTAAATAATGAATCTTCGATTGATAAAATGATCATTTCGACAGCTTCCCAAACAATTGGTTCTATCATAGACATTGTAGTACCAGATGCAAGTGTTCGTCATGCTCCTCCATAGTTCGAGAATATATCAAAATATCATCAATGAATACTTGGATGAACTTGTTCAAGTATTCACGAAACACCCCGTTAATCAAACTGATAAATACCCCTGGGGAATTTGTCAGTCCAAATGGTAAAATGGTAAACTTGTAATATCCAAAACTCCTCTTAAAGGCGGTCTTAAGGATGTCGTCCTCCTTGATCCGTATATGGTGATACCCCGATCTCAAGTCGATCTTTGAAAACACCATCACGCCTTTCATCTGATCAAATAGATCATCAATCCTTGGCAACGGATACTAATTCTTGATTGTTTCCTTGTTCAATTGATGGTATTCAATGCAGAGTCTCCACGACCCATCCTTCTTCCATATGAAAATAACAGTCGCACCTCATAGTGACACACTTGGACGTATAAGTCCTAGGTCCAGCATCTCCTTTAGTAGAATTTTCAACTCCTGTAACTCCGGGGTCGACATCCGATAAGACATTCTTTCTATCGGTTCAGTTCCCGGCTTTAGGTCGATGGTAAATTTCAATTACCTCTTAGGTGGCAACCCTCATAACGCCTCTGGGAAGAAATCCGAAAACTCTCATACTACCGAAAGGTTTTCCAATCCTTATGCCACGCCTTTTTCGTTTAATGCAAGGATCACATATAGCTGGCATCCCTTGCACATGCTCTTTTGTAGCTATAGGGAAGAGATGAACCTTAGGCAAACTCCCTGGCTTTTACCTACAATCACACATCTTTGGACCTCATCATCGACCAAGCTCAACCTTTTCATCTTACAGTTGAGTATCGCCTCATGCGATTCCAACCAGTCCATACCAATCACGATGTCATAAGACCCTAAGATCGTGATGTACAGGTTGGCCCTAGTGACAAACTCTCCCAGGTTAAGGCTACAGCCCGTAACCTTCCCTCCAACCTTATGTTTGGCTCTAGAAGCCATTTCTACAAAGCTAAACTCGTCTTGTTTGACTTCCTTTACTTTAATTATTTTTAGTGTTGCACCAGAAATAAAACTCTTTGTAGCACCTGGATCTATCAAAATACTGAGGGTATGGTTAACAACGGTACCTGGTGTCTCGAGAATGGTAGACTGGTTCTCTTCCTAGTGGTTATTCACCGCTGCAAGAATCTGATGGGCCTTGCCCAAATCTCCCACGGTAGTGGGTCCGGATGATCCATATGTTCTGGTCCTCTTCACTGGGAAGGAACATTGGTAATGTGGCTCTCCACATGTCTAACACCCTGTCTTTAGTCCAGTACTCCTGGTACCTGAAGTAGAAGATGACGACCCACCGGCCCAGAACCCTGGTTGGTTTTGCTGAATAGGCCTAAACTATTGTTGTTGCGGTCGACGATGTTGTTTGTGTTGTGGTCCTCTGTAAGGCATCTGTTGCTGAGGTGTTATTCGCCAAGTTGTAGTGAAGGTGGATCCTCTCAAAGTGCCTCGATATCCTAGTGGATTCCTAGCTGGTGTCTAGTGTTATTGTGCACTAGAAGTTGTCAGTCCTGTTGGTCTTGCCGGAGTCCTGCTTTGACCCCCACTGAAGAGATCCTCATCTGCTATGAGGGCCTTATGGACAACATCATGCAAGGTTTGAAACATCAAAATCCTCACTTTTGCACGAATGACGACATTAAGGCTGAACACGAACTTGTTGACCTTAAGTTTCTCTGTATTCAAGTGGGGAGCACACTGAAGCAATTCCATAAAATGGGCCTTGTACTCAGGCACCATACGACCTCCCTATCGCAAAGCGTTGAACTTGTTTAGCTGACGCTCAATGAATTTCTTAGACAGATACCTCTCTCGAAACCATTCCTCGAACAACTCCCATGAAACGTCTTCGATGGCCATGTTCAATTGCAGCAGGAGCGTCTTCCACCATAGAAGAGTGTTCCCCTTTAGTTGAAATACCACCATGCAGACCTTCATGTTGGAGGTATAGTCGTGAAGTGCAAAGCACATCGCCATATTCCCCAACCATGCCTCAACGACTGCATCGTCCAGGGAACCAAAGAACTCGAGAAAGTTAACCTTATTGAGTTCGTGGTGAATGCTACCAGTATCGACAGGGGTGCACAATGGACCCTTAGGATGTGCCAACACCCTGGCCTCATATCTATCCAAACGGCTAATCAGTGCCTCAGACATCCGTTGAAAGGACCTCATCAGCTCAACCACATCTTCCACATCTATTTGTTCCTGGCCGATTACCTGTTTGTCTCCCCGGGGGTTAGACCCCTCGGGCGTGGATGCTACTGAGGGAATCACGCCTCCTCCTCTAGCACCCTGTTGTCTGCCTCTGCGGCATCCTCTAACCATGATTACCTACACGAATACAAATCAATTTTAATTAGCGACATTTTATAATCAAGTATTTAATCAATGGAATTCGTAGTGATCCCAGGTCACGAGTCATACTGGATCTGATACCATATGTAACAAACCCCGTTGTTAGGACAACAAGCCTCGCATAACAAGTACAAAATTCTTTTTTTTTTGTAAGAAAGTAATAACGACAATACACTCAAACATCGCAACATGGTGACGAACATAACACACATATTACACACAACATACAAACATAATGACCTAACATACTAGCATATCATGCAGCTGGAAGCAACATACGACAATCAATCAGACGAAAATAAAAACGACTACCCACCCATCCTACCCTGCAAGGTTAGGACCTCCAAGACACATAAGAAACGCTCAATCCCAGGTTCCCATTGATTTTGACCATTTAAGGTCTCAAGGCTGACAACTTTTCTGAGGAACAAGGAGGTGTCTACATCCTGCCCGACACAAGCAAGAGCACACCTGTTGCACCTCTTTTGTCACCTAAATGATCAAAATAAGGGTACTTACAAGCCCAGTTGGGTCAGCTAGGCAAGACAACAGTAGAGGAAAGAGTTAGAAATATAAAGCATAAAAGATAAGCAAAGAATTAAACTAATAATGATAAAAGAAATTAAATTAGAGTGCATAACGACATTAGAACAAGAAATAAACAAGACTCCTACCACCAATGGAAAGGATTGTATTAGTGGAAAGAAAACACCAAAGAGAAAGTGAGACTTTAGGTCCCCTCTTCCTCCAAGGGAGGGCTCTTGAACTCCCAAGATTTAGCTCTTCTTACAATTATCAAACTTGAAAGAAATGGTGAAAGAATATCAAGCTCATTCACTCAAAAGGTGATGTGAATAGCTCAAATGAAATGATGCTTGTATGCTCTTGACAAGTAAAGAGGATCCTCCAAGAGAATATAGGCAGCATAACAATACAAATGAATTCCATGAAAATGTAGTGCACCCATGGCCTCTTTTTATAGCATAACTTTGAGGCATTATTCAACCAGCTTTTAGTGTGAACAAGGGGCTTTTTAGGGCACCCTTAGGTCTTTGACCAGTCCCCCAGTCGGATTCAGCCAAGATTTGGGTGTCAAATCGACTTGGAAGCTGAACCAGAAGTGGGTGGAGAGCCAACCAAAATCATAAATGCATCGTTCTAAGGTGTGTGCGGATTTTAGCATCCACAGTCGCGCATCGGGCGCATGTGCGTTTTTTCTGCATTTGCAACTGGCGCACGTGCACGCGCTTCCTATATATCCTTAGCGCATGCTGATTTTATAACTAGTTGTATAGTTTTGGAACTTTTGGAAATGCATTTTTGGTCATTTTTTCTCCATGGGTGAACTAATAGTTGTTTGAAGATGTTGGATTCATATAACCATTTGCGGACGAAATTTCAGTGATAACAGATGCCCCCTGATGTATGAGGTTAGGAGCATACGTATAGCCGAAATTCATCAATGTTTCTTCTACTGAGAGTGTATTTGTAAGAAAGAGCGATAATGAGAGTATCAAGAGCGACCCGTTGGAGGGGAAGGGGAACCTGTAGGACCCAAAATTTCACAAGGTGTAAAAATATATTGTGTACAAACAAGGTGGGCATGTCCCATGCTCGTGTCATGTAACTCAAAAATATGTAATACAGTAACTGAAGTTGTGTGTTGGTGTTGATGACCGCAGCGCCCTCAGGGGCGTGTTGATAATAGCAGAGGATAATTCTTATGGCAAATAAACTCTGAAAAGAGGCGAAGACACTTAGAGGAAGTATTGAATATTCATAGGCATGGATGGCCTAACAATGTTCAGAGGTCTTCGGCAAATATAAAAACAACTACACTAGTCGAAAAGTAAGACCCACCGCAACATGAGAAAGTGTTGAAGTCGAATGTGGTGGGGGTCAACGACATCAGAGAGCAATGATGGTTCTCTCTATGTTGTCTGAGACTCCTCATTGTAAAGGTAATGAGAGTCAAGATATTGTCGCCCTACTGGAAACTGTGTTGATGTCGATAGAAAGGGAGACGCGACTTCGAGAAGCAGAGGGCTTCATGAAATCCACTTGGACCAAATCAGGAACTGATGAGTAACATGGACGAAGTCTAGGAGTAATGAGACTCAAGACTTCCTTTGGTTAGGGAGCGATGTAAAGTGGAAGCAACCGTGAAACTGAATCTAGTGTCAGGGGGACAGCTAAATGAGGGTAAATTGTGCTAGAGGCATGACAAAATGGATAAACACAGAGATCAAAAGGTGTATGTCCTATAGGATACTTGGGGTTTATGGATAATTTCATTGATGTCAGGAAGTGAAAATGCCCCAACCAAGGGCGACAAGGGTTGCTTTTCCGGGAAAAGGAAGGTCACTAGAGGCAACAACAGAAAGCTATGAAAATACGGAAAAAGGGTTTGTACAATTACCAAAAGAATAAATAATAAAAAGTAAATTGGGATAATTGTGAAGATACAAAAATGGGTGCCCCAGTGTAAGATCGCTTGGCTTGATTATGGCACAAGTTTCTTTGGAAAACAAGTGGAGGGTTAGGGCCCCATAGGCGGGTTTATGTATTGGGGAAATGTATGGAGGACAATTTGCAGATGGGAAAACTGGCGATGGATGAAATGGATGGTTAATGATACTATGGAGGTGCAGTCAAAATAGAACCATGATAAAGTAACCGGGGAGTCCATTTGGGTAGGTTAGCAAAATGAGGGGAAGGAGTATGTGGTTGGTTCTCGATATTATGTAAGACTATTGGGACTCCCATCCCTGAAGGGTGAAAATAGCATGAGTGTCAAAATGCCCAGGGGAACTATGAATAGGACAACTCATGTGGGGGAGAGTGCTACCAGGTGATAGTACCGAAATGTAGTGGAGGTGACAGTACTGCAAAGCCAGATATAGGGATCCTAGAGGCAAAGATCGGAGGGTGTGACTGGGAGATGCATTTTGATATTCAAAGGGAATGACTACATGCCAGTGTCGATAATATACCTGAAAGGATATTGCTGAGGTGTAATGATCAGGTACCTGCACACATGAAAACCAGATACCCGACATTAAAAATATCTGAAAAAAAATAATATATAACAGTTATTTGATAATTTTGAACATGAGCAGGCATACCTGAGTGTGTCAGGGAAAGATGCTCTGTCGGGGAAAAGTGCAAATGATCACCTGAGGAAAATGACTGTGTAAGTGGCTGAAAATGGTTTGAAAAATGAATCTTATGGGCTCCTGTACCAAAAAATAAAAACGGGGAAAAGGGCTTAGATACGGACGGTGGGCCCATAATGCCATCCCAGTTACACTGACACTGTGGGTGATCGGGTGATAGTTTGGTGGGAGGACATGTACCTCCCCTTTGCTCGAGGATTGATGAAGAAGTATAATGAATTACATTCACAGGAGCATTGGTATGGAGTGTCGGAGGAAGCACAAGCAAATATGTGTGGTGTTTTGCGGCTAATGTGTGGCGGACGTATGGGATATATGGGAAATAATGAGTGTAATGCCCATATTTTGCACATATGGTGTAGGCGAAATTGGTTTGTATATGTTTTTTTCATGTGGTTGATGACTCCATAGTAGTGTGGGACATACTTGGTGGAGTGGCTAGCAAAAGGGGTGCTTGAGGAAGCTGGATAAAACTGTGTAGCTCAGGAAGATAAGGACATATGTGAGTGGAGTGTCATTTTCTTTCACATAAGGCACGAGGGAGTTGAAATCGAGGAGGTAGTGGAGCGATGGGATCTTTCTTCTTCCATTTGCCCCCAGCCGTAGCAGTGGTGTTGGTGATTGGGGGTGAGGGTGGCGTGGTCGGAGTTAGTACTAGGATCTGCATCAGGATTCCCTCTGATTGAGGGAGGGATGGTTGATGAACCATCCTGGGTGGATGTAGAAACCATACAGGGATGGCGAGTACCATGTTCGGAAGAGTAAGAGTTGCGGCTACCTGGAATGCTTCGACTCTAGGTGGGGGGTAGACAAAGGGAATTTGGGTAATGGCCGAGAGGACTGTCTCCTAAACCGGTATTTTCCCCTGGAGGGGGGGGGAGATCTGTGATAAGTGGTGCAGTGGTGCTCTCAGGGAACTCCTAAGGTAGTATTTCTTCAACTGGTGGAACTTTGATATGGGGAGGGGACTCAGTGATAGGATTCTTGTCTCCAATGTATGTTCCTTTAGAGGAAACTACACACACTTGTGCTGAAAAAGATGGGTTTAGGAACGGTGGTGCTCCCTGATAAGTGCCCAACATGGATAGGTCTTGGAATAATCCAGAGCCAATGTTGGAAACTGGAAAATCATTCAAGCTAACATGAACAAGGGGGAGGATTTTATCGATGTTGGCAGAATGGTTAGGCTCGTAATGTATAAGTTGGTCGATGGTGACAATATTCCCATTATGGGAGAACATAATTGTATGAAACACAGAAGAGACGACCGCCTTCATAGCATACATGTAATTGCGTCTGAACAAGATATTGTAATCAAGCTGGGCATTGATAACTTCAATGTCAATGAGGATGGTTTTGCCCCCAAATTCTATCGGAACATTTTGACAAAGCCCTGTGGAAGATGTTGGTTGATTGTCGTAAGCTCGAAGGGTGATGGTAGAGGGTATTAGCTCAGGGGAGCCAATTTTCTGCCATACATGTTTAGACATGATGCAGGTGGATGCACCTTCATCGATGAAACAGTGATAAACTGTGGTGTTCCAAATCTTAACTGGTATCTGGAAGGCTACTTGGGCGGGAAGACGTGGTTCTTCGTTATGTAAATCAAATGTGATCAACTGCGTGTCAGCTGTGTCGACTGCCCCCAAGGCAGAAAGAAAGGATTTTCGTTGTGATGGACAGGTTTGGAGGACCTCCAACACAGACATGGCTACGGGAGACTAGGCTAAGTCATCAACCAAACTATAATTATGAGCATCCCTAGCATGAGGGTTATGCACATTCCGCCGTAAAGGAATACGTGGTATGCGAGGAATGGGTTTCGCGTTAGGATGCGGAATCATCAATGGTTGTCTTGTAGTAGTTGGTAGTGTTTCTAAGGTGGTTGGGGTAGAGTCAGGAGGCATACCATATTGATGGTTGCGGGTTTGCAAAAGAATTTCTTCATTAGTGAGGAGGACACTGCGATCAATTGAATTCCCGGGTTGAGTGGCACCCGGGTTTGGATATTGCCCCATTTGTGGTGGGGTAGGGTTGATCAATTGTTGGGTTTTCATCACTCCTTGGCACGAAATGGGGTTTTGCAGCACGGTTGGGGGTGGTTGCTGAACATTTTTCTGTGGGGCCTGTTGCAGGGTAGGCGATGCTAGAGGATGTGGTCCATTCACAGATTCTTTCATCCGTTTAAAGTCAATGATTTAGGGGCAATGGTGAGTATAGTGACCAAACTCACCGCAAAGGGCACAAGGGAAGTTGGTCCGAAGGTTGTTGTTATTTTTTCCTTAGTGTTTGTTATTATTGCCCCCTTGAGGGTTCTGGTTCCCTAGGTTTTGGTTGCCCCCAGCAGGTTGGTTTTGTTGGGGATGATTCCCTTCGTGCCCTGGATTATTATTGTTCTGGTTTTTGCCTTTCTTTTTGGCATTATTCGACTGGTGGGTCAGATTTTCCATATTCAATTGTTCAAATTTTTGATATTGTTGAATGGGAGAAGGTTGAACAAAATTAACCCCAGCGTGTGGGTGTCCTTGTGGTGGAGCCATGGGTTGTGAAGGGCCAGGAAATGGAAAGTACGGATTATATTGTGGAAATGATCTGTAAGGTGCATAGGAAGGCGTGGTGCTTTCACTAGCGCTTAGGGTATAAGTTGAGGTAGAGGGAGTACCAGAACTTGGTTGGATAGGTGGGCATATTGTGGGTGCCAGTGGGGGTCCACTTATGGGTGGAGGGGGGGCAACAGGGTATGGTTGTTGATAAGGGGGAGGAGGATAATAAGGAGTTCCTCCATATACCGACAGATATTGAGGTATTCCATACATAGGTGGTTTTTGGGGTTGCGAATTGTGATGTGTGGTGTTACCAATCAATCCATCTATTGAGTGAGAATCCCAGGTTTGTCTTGGCCAAATGGTACGAGTCTCGGGAGGTCAGGTAATACTATGTATAAGTATCTTGATTTTGAATAGATGAGGTCATATTGTTGAGCCTTGTTAATGGCGTCTTCTTCTGATTGGGGGAAGGTGGAAGCCACATCTTTACCAAGGAGAGACACAAGTGATCTGAGAAACCAATCAAGGAATTGTTGTTTGGTGGTTTCTGCTTTACACAAACTACGTCATCGATGCCACTCGTGAATGTGATCAGCGATATGTGTGGCTGAGGTTTGTTTAAAATCAGAGAGTAGTTCGAGAACATTGTCATGGCGGATTGGTAATTGAAAGAAGGTTAAAAAGGATTTAGCCAAAGATTCGAAATTTGCATGGGACCCTAATTTTTCGTCTGCATACCACTTGGTTGATGGTCCAGTGAATGTGCATTGAAATAACCTTAGTTGGATAAAATCGTCCATGATGTTGTTTGAAGAGAACCATAAGTGGAAGGTCATGACGTGGTTGGCAGGGTCGTCTCCTTCCTTTCCTTCAAACTTTGGGATGTCTAAAGGTAGTTTGGTAGGCATTGCAGGCCATGTGGGGTCATGCAATATAAGATCATTTGTGAGTTTGCTCAGATTTGGTATGTTGAGGAAAGCCAAGTATGGCATCTGGAGTGGTGGTGGAGGATTAGTTCTAGCCATGGTGTGAGTGTTGTGTGTACCTGACCCTTGAGGGGGACTAGGTGAGTTTGTACTTCCCCCTTGAGAATAAGTTGGCCTCCCGCTTCCATGTAAAGGAGAGCGAGTGGATGGTTGACCTTGGGAAGTGGACCCAAGAAAAGGTGATCCCAATATAGTAGCACTCACAGGGGTGTGAGAAGGTGGAGCCGATGAGTTAGCAAGACTAAGAACTCCTCCTAGAATAGGAGGGATATTTAGCAAGTGTCTGGAACAATGGGGGTTTTATGGGTCCCCTATGATGTCCGACTAGCTAAGTAGATGTGTGTAAATAGTGATGAGATCAATAAATGAACAAGATCATTTGCTGTAATTTTTTGAACCTTCACATTATATTTCACAATCAAATGTAATCAGAAGGGCATCATACATAAAGTAATTTGATAAAGAAGCATATATGTGGATAGATGGATTTTGTTCGTGTGGGAGAACAAATAAAACAAATGCTCGTGTCCTAAAATACGTAACGTCCTTCCTCTCAAATAACACTGGACCTTCCAATAGCACTCGATAGTGGGGTTTGAAGCCACCGGAAGAGAAACTAGTGAAGGATGAAGTGATTAGTTATAATGAGGGGTAGAGGGGGCATATCTTGAAAGAGCTAGCAATATTTCCCAATAGCCACACAAAATCCGATCAAGGTGCAATTGCAACCCACAATTGCCACCTGGGTATATGTCATAAAATTTGGTCACTAGGTACCTCGTTCAAAGTGAACCATTTAGATTTTCGGCCTCAGAAATGGGTCACGGGCTGGATCCCATCCAAGAGGTGGGTGCCTCAAGGGGGGACGGACGGAACAACTGGACCTTAGCCTTCAACCCTTCATGGGTATCTCCCTACCTTATGGTGTAGGAACACTTGACTTGGAGGATTTAAGTTCCCTATTTGACAACTTCTACTATTTGAAGATGTGAGAACCAGATAACGGGGAATTATTTGGATGCCTATCCCCGATATCCTACCTAGAATAAAAATTTCTTTTGGCACCTCCTATGGAGGAAAACTTAGTGAGTTTTTAGAGATTTTTAGGTGTGTTTGTTTGAGAGATTGGGGGTGTGAACCAACCTCGTTGAAATTAAGTGGGAGTGGATAGGCTTGTCAAGAAAAAGGGTGGGACATTTCGGAATCCCTTTGGAGGAAACTTACTTTTACCTCCAGGATTTCTAGAAAAGACTATGTGAGTGATTGGTGAACTTTGTGTGTGAACAAGTAAAAGTGTGGCAATTTTAATAATTTGGGTGTCACATCGCTGCATGTGGACTTCGCTTGGTCCTTACAAGTCTTGATTACCTAAGTTACTATGTGTCATTGGTACAACCTTGAGGAATTTTAAAGTCCCTAGGAAACTAGTATGTGGACATGTGGGTCCTTACTATTCCTTTAACTCCATATTATGACTTAATCTAAGAAAGCTTTGAAACTATCCTATATTGTGTACATGTGGGCATGTATGGGCCCGTTACAAAACCTTTAAACTTCCCTAGTGATTTAATCTAAGAAAGTAAATTTCAACACTATCCTATCTTTGTAGCATGTGGACATGTATGGACCGGTTACAATTTTAAGATGTGTTTGAAAAATAAACTAAGAGGAGTCTCGAGGGGGTTGTTGTCCTCTCTTAAAGATTTTGTTTTTTTAAGGGAGATGAAATTTTCCTTCAATATCTTTCTGATTCTCAAGATCGATTTAAGGTGCGAGAGAAGAGCATATTGAACGATTGATATCCAATTTCTGGTCCCAAATGCAAGTTTTATATGTGATGTAGAATGATTCCAACTTAACTTTAGTCAAAGCAAGTCATCCATGTGGCAAAATGAAAAACAAAAAGAGAAAAAATAATGATTTTAACCCCCAAGTGTCTATGTTTTGACTAATCCCTTTTTATGGAGAGGGAATGTAAGTGTGGTGCAGATTACAATGTGCATGGAATCGATTTTAAGAAGGCTATGGACCCTCCCCAGATCACAAAAAACTTACAATGTGTAGTTTTCTGCACAAGTGCGTGGGCCTCAGAATAGACAAAGGCGCTATGAGTGCCAATGCGCGAACTGAAAGTGACTTATGGGCGCAAGTGCGCATAAGGAACTGAGAAATATAGTGGTTTTCGCACATGTGTGCTGAAGATGCGCCTGTGGGTCAAATAATCCGCGCACGTCTATTACACGACCGTGAAGAAAATTTCGGATGAAATTCTCTCAGCTCAAATTTGAATTTGGCTTTCTGCAGGTCGGTTTGGGCCGGTTATGGTTCCTGCAGGATAAATAAACAGAAAGAAGAGCTAAAATAACCCAAACGGGGTAGGAAATTTATACCTTTCCCCAGTGGAGTCGAAAATCTGTTGCACCTCTTTTGTCACCTAAATGAGCAAAATAAGGGTGCTTACAAGCCCAGTTGGGTCAGCTAGGCAAGACAACAGTAGAGGAAAGAGTTAGAAATATAAAGCATAAAAGATAAGCAAAGAATTAAACTAAGAATGATAAAAGAAATTAAACTAGAGTGCATAAGGATATTAAAACAAGAAATAAACAAGACTCCTGCCACCAATGGAAAGGATTGTATTAGTGGAAAGAAAACACCAAAGAGAAAGTGAGACTTTGGGTCCCCTCTTCCTCCAAGGGAGAGCTCTTGAACCCCTAAGATTGAGTTCTTACAATTAGCAAACTTGAAAGAAATGGTGAAAGAATTCTAAGCTCATTCACTCAAAAGGTGATGTGAATAGCTCAAATGAAATGATTCTTGTATTCTCTTGACAAGGAAAGAGGATCCTCCAAGAGAATATAGGCAGCATAACAATACAAATGAATTCCTTGAAAATGTAGTGCACCCATGGCCTCTTTTTATAGAATAACTTTGACTCACTATTCAACCAGCTTTTACTGTGAACAAGGGGCCTTTTAGGGCACCCTTAGGTCTTTGACCAGCCCCCCAGTCGGATTCAGTCGAGATTTGGGTGTCAAATCGACTTGGAAGTTGAACCAGAAGTGGGTGGAGAGCCAACCAAAATCATAAATGCGTCGTTCTGAGGTGTGCGCGGCTTTTAGCGTCCACAGTCATGCATCAGGCACATGCACACTTTTTCGGCGTTTGCGACTGGTGCACATGCACGCGCTTCCTGTATATCCTTAGCGCATGCTGATTTTATAACTGGTTGTATAGTTTTGGACCTTTTGGAAATGCATTTTTGGTCATTTTTTCTCCATGGGTGAACTAATAGTTGTTTGAAAATGTTGGATTCCTGTAACCATTTGCGGATGAAATTTCAGTGATAACAACGCCTGCTAAGATAAAAACAACGTCAATCAATCCCAACACAACAGCTTTAATGACACAAGTAGCTAGAACCCTCCCGACGAGCAAGAGACAATCACATTAACGTTACAAAACAAGTACAACCTTACTTACAAAAACCACATCATCCACATCGGGAGGTACATGACCCTAAGCCAGGTTTCATATGTGTTTATCGATCAACATGCAAAATGTCTCAATCATAAGGTATCGCATTGCGACAAGGGTGCTAGGGACCCAGGCACAAACAAAATAATTCTAGACCTTCAACCAAACATAAATTCCAACGTGTCTGAAATCCAACTTGCACTATCATACATTATATGACATCATTAGACGAAGGCGCTCTAAACAATAAAGAAAAAATGGATGCAGGGTGACTATAATCGATACAATTAAATTGGCACAATGACTAGAAGTAAATCATTAGCAACTTATCATCATAAGGACTAAATCAAGTAATCAATCGTCATCTAAAAGTAAAAGCATCTAACCATCTTTAAGCAACATATATCTTCCATTCAAGAGTTTATTATTCTTGTAAACTCATCTATAATAAAAAAATTTACGTATTGGGTTATAAAGTCCTACAAGGAAATCATTTATTAAATTGCAAGGAGTAAAAGAAGGGGGCCAACCATCAAACACCCTTACTCAATGTCATGCAAGGCACAAAATTTATTGACTATTTCACGAGAAAACATAAAAATTGCTTCACAATATTTAAATAATTAACAATCAACCCATCATTAGATAAATATCATAAGATCACAACCATCATTGAATCATCACCTTTTTAAAAATGTTATATCCTGACATTCAAATTAAACTGTTAGATCCTGAATTCACCTTTTAAACTGTTATATCCTGAATTCACCTTTTTAATATATTTAATTGTTTTCAATATCATAATAAATGATTATCAATAGGTTTTATACATAATTACTAATTCCCAACCGCATAACTTAACCTCTGCAAGGATTGTACCGTGATATCGGGCAATGGCATTGACATTATCACCCTGGTTATTACCTTATTAAAATGCCCGGATAGTCATAACTTAAACTCTGCAAGATTGAACAGTGATATCATGGGAGTGGCTTGAATTCATCAACCTGGGTATTACGCCAACGTCATAAGGTTAAATAAATAGATCTTGCTAAGGGTATTAACTTATCTTCCCAGTTCGACTTATAGTTCATCGCATATGTTAACTGGGATGGAGCATTGGTACTAAGTGGGGTAGTCTATTAATAGTGCAGTGTATGGGAGCAAACTGTTAGCAAGTTGAAATTCACAAGCAGAAGAAATGTTTAATATTTAAAATTCTCTGATTAGAAATATTAAAATTTTCTGAATGAAATCTTAGAATTCTAGATTAGGAACATTAAATTTCCCATTGTTAGTAAATTGGATTTCAGTAAAAACAAAAGAAATCGCTACTGGCCAAGTAAAAATTCACGAGCATAATACACCATAACTACCCTCTGTGTGCTCAGGGTAAGTAAAGCATTTCTTAGAAAACGTGGACCGGTGAAGAGGGAGAAGTGGTGAATCCGCTGGACCCCGTCTCAGAAGGGCAGGAAAGGAGGGCGCAAAAGCCGCACGGGATTCCTCCATGTGTAGGGGTCTCTCACTGCCAAACACAGATGGAAGAGGGACGCAAAGACTGCACGGAATTCCTCCACGTGCAGGGTCATGAAATCGTCGAAGAAGAACACGAAAATTCATTGGTTATTTTCTCAATGCGGGTGGAAGATCCATCAAGGATCGAATACTATGGAAGCTTATTAATATGAATGCTATGGGAACATGACTAGCGATAATTAGTCGTAAACTTCTTACCCTTTGCATAAATCCTCACTCTATTTCTTCCTCTCAAAATCGGTATTTCCTGCTGGTCTTCTCGCTTACTTAATGTGTTTTCTTCTGGAATTGGAGCTCACTCTACCGGAAGGGATAGTATATCTGGATTGTTAGCGGAGCTTTACGTCGTGCAAGACGCATCAAGAAGCAAGTGCAGTCGACTAGCAGGGATAAGAATCATTTGAAGGGATAGACCCATAAGGTTATCTACCGGAAGGGAGATGAAGAAATACAGTCATAAAGAGAACTATGTTTATATATATACCAAGTCAGAGAGGAAAGAACAGATCTTTCTGACCGGCTGGCTAATCGTTAATAGAAGAGGTATTTAAAAGACGAAGTCGTACAACTATTGGTGTTCTCCTGTACTCAGTTGTCCTAGTTTGTATGTCCATTAGCGTACTGGCAAAGAAAGGGAGTCATGCTAGAAATAGGGAGGGCCACTAAGCTCATGGAGGCAGTCTGGAAGCGGAAAACCAACTAAGAGCTAAAATACAAACTACTAACACAGACCAAGCGACTAAATATATGTAGAGCTCAGATTACCATAGCTAATGGAAATAGATAATGATCTTGCTATTTAGGAAACTTCAATAGATTAGTCCAGGATCAAAGATATAAGTTTTAACAAGAAATCACAACCATATTATTAACATAATATACTATTAATCAAGAAAACCGAACATCATTTTTAGGAACATTCCATAGTGTTTACAATACTACATCGATTTAACCAAAAATTCAACAACACAAGTAGCCAATGCACTGAATCGCATATGATAATGGCGAACCAAGAAGGTGCAGAAAAAAATTTAACTACCTTTCAACCCAATTACCCATGTGTACATTCTCCTTGCTAAATATTCATATACAGAAAATTAACAATTTTTTTCACAATCTACGCATACGTGCTTTTGACATTAGAGAGATGCATATACAAGAAATTTAACTACTATTCAATGCAAATATACACGTGTATCATATCCAAAGGCGAAGAACCTGAAGTGACTGTCCTACGCTCGCGCTCGAACCAGTTATGCTTGTGCTCCGTCCAATTCCTACTTGTCAACCACTGAGACTTGACCTGTACTTCCCAACCAATGCTATGGGTACTCTTATTCCCCCTGAGCCCCTCGAGCCGCAGAGGGGTCACACACACAATACCAGAGAATGCTAGCTAACATCTCGCCTCGCAAGGTTGAGCTACCGCTCATTATCTGAGCTGGGTATCCCAACTCCCACAAGAAAATTCATTCAAGATAAATTCCAACATAACCTTATGCATACCAGACGTGATCCATACTCCTCCTCCACCATAATTTTTATAGAGTTTTCTTAGTGATTAGTTTCTCAAACCCTCTTTATATTCTTTTTATTAAATTTAATTAGGATAAAACTCCCCTGCACACATGTCGCTCGATCCCTTAGTTGCACCGGAAAATCAATTTATTAATTAATTAAATATGTCTATTTCCCTCACCCACCTAAAAGCATTCCTAAAAACGCTCATCGGTGTCCCTTTATTCCCTTACAATTCTTAAATGACTGATGCCTTCTTAAAACCTAGTTGAGTTCATAAATAGAAGGTTCCAAAGACTAAATTCCCTACTATGTTAGGCATGCCCCTTTTTCTTTAAGTTTCCACTTTTCTTTCTAAGTTCAGAATTAGCAGGTTTAGACATAAGCAACAATTTTCCCTTTTAATAAATTAATCCTTCATTATTAAAGTTTGAATTTTCTTTACCCCCTTCTTGTTACATGTCCATTTAGTATTTTTTTTTTTTTTTATCGCAGTTTCTACTTAGACCTAAGGGGAAAAAAAAATTATTAGACTTTACTCCTACCATAATTCATTTTAAGGCCGACCAGGGCCTAAGGAGGCATAGATTTCTAGGCACTAGGTTTATTAACTTACCAAAGTTAAAATCATGGCGTGCCCTTCAAGATGCACTATGTGCTCCAAGGGTGCCACTTGCCTCTTGACTGAATTTGGTATAAGTTAAACCCCTGGAGTCAATACTCCGTTAGGTGACTTTCTGGGAGACTAAGGGCCTCTAAGGAATAAGGAACCTTCTGTATTGCATGCCCCTTAGAATCATCGTGAGCGACTATCAGAGTCTACCCTCATGACATTGTGGATATCTCTAACTAGGTAATCGTTAACCTACAATTCGAGCCACGACGAAAGTGCTAGTAGGATGTGGCAGGGTTGCTTCCACACCTCTCCCTCAATGTCTTTAGTTGTCGTGTGTGACCCCTTTACTCCAAATGTGAGTCTGGTTGGAAAGCTACATCCATCAATGAAACATGCCAGCTATAACAATCAACATCATAACATCTAGTCATACGTCAAATATGTAATATCAAAAATAGTCAAACCATAACATTCCACTCCATGACTCGATCCGAAGTCCAATGAAATCCACCAATGCCATCGCATCCTCTTACGTCCAGAGTCCTTCACACTCAGGAGAACCCAGTCAATAGCACTTGTCGATGTAAATATAACAAAAATAACATATCATCATATCCAAAATATCTCATAATCATAATAAAAACAACCAATCGTATAATGAACCGGATCACTTGCATGCAAGTGTCCTCAAATAATAAGTCCACTCAGTGCACGCAAGAGTGGGATGTTACAATTCGTCTGTGTCTAACAGTTGAAGTTTTTGTCCACTCAGTGCACGCAAGAGTGGGATGTTACAATTCGTCTGTGTCTAACAGTTGAAGTTTTTTTTAACATCGTTGGAGAGGAGACAACAACAAACTTATGGAACAAGAAAGTCTTAAAATGACAAAGTCCTTGACAAACATAATCAATTTGAAGAGACATTTGTATTGATTGTGGATGAAAGAAGGTACAAAAATTGTTGCTCATTTAAATGTTTTCAATACCCTGATTTGTCAATTAAATAGTATGGATTGGAAACACAAAGATGAGGACAAAGCATTCATACTATTGAGTTCATTACATGAATATTGGGATCATTTAGTCACATCTATGTGGTTTAGCACAACAAACGCCATTGATTATGATACCGTTGTGGGAGCTCTATTGTCTAAAGAGTTTCAAAGGAAATCCAGTTTAGAAACTTCCACATCATAAGCAATGTTGACTAGAGGTCAATCTACAAAAAGAGGAGAGGATTCGAGTGAAGCATTTAGGTCTAAGTCAAAAGGCAAAAAGGGTAAGGGAAAATGTTGGTTCTGTGGAAAATATGAGCATCTCAAGAAGGATTGTTGAAAAATACAAGAAGCATCCAAAGAGGACTCCGCAAAGGAATCAAATTTGGCTAAGATGGATTCGAGTATCATTAATGAAGTTTTATTCGTTTCTATTATATTACAATATCAAGAAGAATGGTTGTTAGATTCAGGTTCTTCTCACCACATGTGCTCACATAGAAATTGGTTCATTTCTTACCAATCTATTGATGAAGGTGTTGTTTTTATGGGAAATGGTATTTCTTGTAAAACTGTTGAGGTTGGCATCATAGAATCAATATGTTCTATGGTATTGTTAGCATCATAGAATCAATATGTTCTATGGTATTGTTAGAAATTTAATGGTTGTGAGACATGTACCCGAACTTGAGAATGATTTGATTTATTTAAGATTTTTGGATTCTAGTGGGTTTAAATACATAAGTCAAGGTGGAGCACTGAAAGTGTTGAAG